>BSBK01004305.1:50000-92500 GCA_027943335.1 Chamaecyparis obtusa | reverse complement strand
TTTTCTCAATTTATGAGGATTTTGATTTTTTTAGAAATTATAATTGCCTCATATTTTTATTTTTTTCTGATTTTTGAAGATTTAATTTGAATTAAAAATTCAATTAAAGAGAAAGATGTGATTAGAATTAAATTAATTAGAAATTGATGTAAATTAAATTAATTTAATCTAGAGGAATACTTAGATAATTTAGTTTAATTAAATGTAATTAATCAAACTATAGAAAATTGGAAATTGAATTTAGTTAATCAATAAAGATCAATTAATTAAGGTTGATTAATTAAATAATATTATTTTTTTAATTAATATAAGGAAGTGATTAAGTGATTAAATTAGTGTTTTCTCTCATTATAGCAGAAGAGTATTTGGAAGAACAATAAAGAAGGATTGTAATTCTGAAAATCTTATGTGTTTTTGTTCTCTCTTATATTTTTGTAATTGTTAAAGGAATTTTTGGTTGCATCACTGGTATCAAAGCCCAGAAGATCTGGGAAAGAGAGGTTGGTGTTTGTGTGTTTGTGTTTGTGCAGGTTGAAAAGAGAACTTGGTTGCCAAAAGACTAGGTAGGGAAGAGAAAAGACCTAGGTGAGGCAAAAGACAAAGTGGAAGCAAGGTCAAAGGGATTTGCTTGAAGAGATGGATTTGTTAAAGAGATGCTTGCAGAGTGAGGGCTCACTAAAGAAGAAACAAGAAAAAAAAGAGAAGATGAAAGGCAAAAGTGTGAAGAAGGAAGATGGCAAGGAAAATTTAGAACATCTTAAGTAGGAGGTACAAAGGTTGGATCAAGCCTTAAAAGAATTGGCAACAAGATTTTCCCTAGAGTTGCAAAAATGGTACCTACCAGTTACGAAGAAGATTACATGGCCCATTAGAAAGATAATTCAAAAGAGGAAAATGAAAGAAAGGACAAAAATAATAGAGAAAGAGGTAGAAAATGAAATGGTGAGTATACCTATGACTGTTTTGACATCAAGAATTGAAGAAGACAAAGTAAACACAGTTGTAGATGAGTCTTCCTGTCATTTTCAATTATTTGAATATGATGTTCAAACTAAGCAAGTGGAAATTCCTATTGATAATAAGGTTGATAGTGAAGATGTTGCTGATTTGTTTGTTAATGAGGCATATGTAGATTTTCAAAAGTATTATGAAAATCATGGTAATGGAGAATATGATGTTATATTATATGACGTAGACATGAACAATGATGCTATTGAAGTATATGCACATGAAATTGAATTTTGGAATCTAAAAGTTGAGCTAGCACTGAATAGGAGATGGTTTAAGAAAAATAAGAGGAAGAAGGATCCAGGGATAGTTGCAAAGATGAAAAACAAATTGCCAAAGAATTGGAAGACCAGGAAAAAGGAGTAGATTTGCATTTAAGAGAGATTCAATTTTCTCTTCTTTGGGTTAATACAATAAATATCTGGTATAATGGGAATGATTAGATCTAGAAAAGAAGAATGCATTCAAAAATAACTTGCAGGAGCTGCGTTCTTTCAACCAGAGGAGAATGATGCAGGAGCTTTTAGTGGCTTTTAAAGATTTTAGTGTTGTATTTAATTTTTTTTTAGAAAGTTGTTTTTTATAATAACTTTGAAATATTGTTTCCAATTTCGAAGGTTAGTTGGCAGTTCATCTTATCTTAGTTTTAGGAAGCTTCACGGAAAAAATCAGCTTTTTTCGAGTTGTTTTAAAAATTACCAAAAATGGCAAAAAATAGTTTTATGAAAAAATTGCCAAAAAGGGTAATTTCATATTTGTACTTAAATTAGTGTTTTCTCTCATTATAGTAGAAGAGTATTTGGAAGAATAATAAAGAAGGATTGTAATTTTGAAAATCTTATGTGTTTTTTTTTCTCTCTTGTATTTTTGTAATTGTTAAAGGAATTTTTTGTTGCATCAAATTTAGAGGAATACAATGATTAATTAATTAAATTAAAGAACCATTAATTAATAGAAGAATAATTAGTTGAATTAATGTTAATTGGAAAGCATGTCCTTTTTTGGGTGTCTACATTTTCCCCTCTTTGAGACAATGTGATTTTGAGCATTGTGTCAAATAATATCTAATTTGGATCTTGCCCCAGCAATAGCAAGTGGATTTATGCCCCCTTGAGAGATTGTTTGTGCAAGAAATGATCTCTCGAAATAAGAAGATGAATGTTAGATGACAAGTTGATATACGATAAAAAAAGAAGAATGGTTAGTAAGAAGTGAAGAATGTTAGTAGACGATGATGTCTATTTGATTGGTATTGGATATAGAGACTGTTAACAAAATTCATGTATGGTTTTAGGAAGGATCCATCATGTATAAGACTAGCGACAACGTCTGGTTTCAGGGAAGACTTACCCTATATAAGACAAGCAACAACATATGGTTTCAGGAAAGATAGATCATGTATAAGACATGTGATCACTGATTGACTGACTGATTGATATAAATGATTTGACAAATTTGACAAATTGATGCATTGACCAATTTGATTGATAGAAGAAATGTTAGTGAGAAGTATGAATTAGGAGAAATGAACTAGAAGAATTGAATTTATTCTATTCATGATTATGTACGGAGTTGCTGCCAAAAATAGTTTTTACCAATGTCATCATCGTGCCTTATTGAAAAGAAAGAGATATGAATGCGCCCAGATATTGACCATCTAGATACTGTTACGATCTCTAATTGACAAGCATAAAGAAAATAGGGAATATTTGACATCATTCTAGGGTTTCTTACATCATGGGTGTGTGTGGCTTCTAGATGCATGATAATATTTATCAAACTCACTCTACATTATACTTGCCCCTAGAATTTCATGAAACACTCCACAAACAACAACAAAAAAGAAAATAAGATTATGAACCATCATAGCCACTCTCACCACTTGGTGGTATCCTTGAGGAGCATAGGGACACAATCAAGAAAGATAAATCAATAATGGACCAACTCTACTAACTTTTTCAACAACCTTACTGATCATGGATTAGTTTGATTTTGATGTTTAATTTAATTAATTATGTCTGATTTTAGAAATGAATTACCCGTATAAGACTAATTATGTGTAGTTTTGAGTGTATTCATCACTGTATAAGATAATTAATTGGAAGATTGTTTTGGTTTGATCGAAAGATAACAAATTGGTTTGTTGATAAAGACGGGTCTCATGAGTCCATTACTGATTTATGAAGATCATTGTTTTGATTTAAGTTTAGATGTTTGATTGTCACTTTTTGTTTGTTGTGATAGAGATGTGTTTATTGTCAGGTTTTGACATGCTTTAATTTTTTTTATTAGTTTCTTCAAGACATTTTTTGATGTTTTTGGTCTATCGTAGGATTCATATGTTTGGAGTCGAGGTATGTATGGTGTCTCACATAGGTGAAGACCCTTATCACAGACACCTCGAACAATTTTCCCTTGGATGAATTTTTGATATTTTTATTTTTTAGGATTATTTCAGGATCTTTTACAATATTTTTTTATCATTTTTTTAGGATATTTTATAATTTTTAGGTGTTTTTCTAGGATGAGTATATGAATGTTTTAAAAAAATTTCAAGACTTTTTATTTGAATTTATAGGATTTTTTAGGACATTATCTGAATGTTTGAGCAAGATTTATTGAGTTTCCCTCAGTGTCTAGCAAGGCAAGGACTATCCAAGGATGGGATAATCTTTTTTTACTAAGTTTAGGGATTGGATATGACAAGATAGGGTAATGGAACGGTGCATTGAATGACATGTGGTTATAGGAGTGGACATGTCAAGAGGATGTTGAAAATACATTTTTTATTTTATGTATTTATTTTCCATCAAGACCAAGAGAGGGTTTTGGATAGGATAATGATAGAACAAGCAAGATCAAGAATGGACAAGATTAGGGATATGAACTGAAGGTTACAATAAGATAGGAAATATGTGTCCCAAAGTGATGTGGATATGATAAGGGATACAAACCAAAGGGATGTGGATAGGATAAGGAAGATGGACCAAAGAGATTCAAACAACATGAAGCAGATAAGACATGTGATGCTTCTAGGGAGATCGCTAGCCTTGTCAAGATCAAAGTTGGGAAAAAGGAAATATAGATACTGATAAGGGATATGAGGAACATACGATAATGGAGGAAATGAAAGGGGTATGATATGATGGGATATCATGGATGGAACCTTCCCCCGAGTATGGAATGCAAGAAGTTCATAACTTACACATGATGCCTATTTGTTAGGTTTTCATCGCGGTACTTTCCCAAAGTGCTTGTTTTCCAGGTTTTCACTATTGATCAAAATTATTTTTCTTTGTGTTACCAAGATGCCTGTTTGCCAGGTTTTCATCAAGGCAATTTTTTTTTCCATTTTTTTACTTTTTTGGACTTGGAAGGTGATGGACTCATGATAGGAAATAAATGACACACAATAATGGATCATATATTTTGATGATATTCTCAAAGACGTTGGTTAGGTGATGAAAAAGGGAGATAAAATGGATGTTTGGATGAAGTGGGATTAGGCTTTATGCAAAGGATTGGATAAGGGGTATGGAAGGATGGAAAATATGTGTTGAATAATGGATGGATTGTGAGAAGACTTGTTTAAGATTATGTGGAAAGGATGACAAGGTCAACATTGGCACACACCTTGAAGGGTGTTGGAGTGATGGAGGAATGGCTATGGGTTTTGGATTTGATGGGGAAGTGAATATGGATTTGGATTTTGGGAGATAAGGACCCAAAATGAATTTTGAAGTGGATGGAAGTTATTTGGACGGTGGATTTGAGGAAGCCTTTGGAAGCTTGAACACCAATTTTGATCTTTCTTTAGTATGCAAGTCTTTTACGAGAGACTTGAGATCCACATAGTTTTTGACTTTTCTTTTCTTTGCAATTCTTTAGAATGCATTGCTTCAACGAGGGATTTAGGAACCCACATATTCTTTGAATTTTCTTTTTATTTGATGGGCCTTTTTGGCCTTTTGGATAGTTCTCTTTTCTTTGTATCTACATGTAGATTAGATTGGACATGTTGATTCTTTGATGGATGTCCAGATTTTTGGACTTACAAATTTTATGCTTGGCATCCAAGTTTCTTCCGAAGGTATTGGGATTTATGGATGTATAGGAATGATATGGAGGATTTTTGGATATGTGGAAGGTTCTCCAAGATTTGTGCCTTTCCTGACCTTGATTTAGAAAAGGATAAGTGGATTATGAACTATTGGATGGATGAATATATGGACCTAAGATGGAGGGAAGGGATGAAGGGGGCACTATACACTTGGATTTAGATTTGGAAGGGATACCAATGCCTTGAGAGTGATGTTTGAAAGTAAGGTGATGACGTTTAGAATTATCTTTGACATGGAAGGGTTCTGATATACTTTGTTTATGAATTCTTAACCCTTTGACTTGATAATGCTTTTGAACAATAGGAGACTTGCTACAAGATGCGAGTCTATTTTGAGGTAAACATAGTATGGAGGGAACAATATGATCATGAGACAAAATATATTGGATGGAAGTGGAGGAACCCATTTGACATGTATGGGGTTCATGAACATCTTGCACTAATGTGTTTAAAACACGAGGGGGATCATAAGGAATAATGGGATCTTGTGATGGAATAGGAGGAATGACATGATCATTTGGTAGGATAGGATCTTGTAAAGAACATGGAGGATTGGGACATGGAGATGAAGGAATGGTAGGCTCAGGGGAGAATATGGAGGGATGATGGGATCTTGTGGTGGAAATGAAGGTGAAGAGATACTTTGATCTTGACTTGGAAGGGGATCATTTGAATCAATTTTAAGGGTGTCTTGCTCTTGACTATGAATAACATCATCAAGAATAATGGAAGGGGTGACACAATCTTGCTTAGGAATAGGAAGTGGAAGGTCTTTCAGACTTGGAGGTAAACGTTGTTCTTGGAATAGATGGGAATCCTCATTGATAGGATGGACATGGATGGTAGGATCATTATTAAATTCTAAGAAGATAAGATCTTGGTCAACATTTGGATAGGTTTGGTCATTCTTGGGATCTTGATCTTGATTTATTTTAAGACTCATATATTCATGCTTTGCATCACTCTCTTGACATGAGGTATGAGTTTGGACATGTATGGAGGACTCTTGGAGGATTTCAATGATTTGGCATGGGGGAGAAGGAATTTGAATGAGACTCTTTGGAGTAGGTTTATCTAGGAATGGAGCATATGGTGGCATTGGATCTGGGACTGTTGAATTGTAGAAGGGAATTATATCAAGGGATTATCTTGGAAATTAATCATGGATAGCCCTTGGGAGGTCTCATTACTGCATATATCATTGGATGGAAATGGAAAAGATTTCTCTTTTGACACTTCAGAGGGTGAAGGAATTGGGGGGGAAATGGAAGTTTCTTGAGGGAAAACATCTTCATGGTAGGTATATGTGCCATTGCTAGACATGGATAGGTGATTTCAATCTTGTTCAACAATAGAATGATGTCTATGAACTAGTTTTTGACGCAAATGATTGAAAGGTCTAGATTGGGGATTTTGTTTCTTGGGCGACCTTGTTGGTAATACCACAAAAATTTTCATGTGAAAAATTTGTTGATTGAACATGTGGTATAATAGATTTCCTATTGATCATGCTTTATTGATGTCCAAAGGATGACAAATTTTCAATTGTGTTTGTTTGGAAAATCCTTGGTGGTAGATATGAGGAAGCAAGAGGATGTTCATTGAGATTTTATTTGATAAGAGACCTATAGATTGATTGATAAAAAAGGTATGGACATAAGTCCTCTACGATGTAAGACTTTGGTTGTGTTTGAATTTTAAGATCATCTACATGGATTCACATGTCTTGTATTTGTTGTATGAGGATATTAGTTTTCAATTGTTGTTGTGTCATATTGGGGAAACTTTTTGAATAGACAGAGGGTCTATGTTACCATAGTAGTTGGGTTCTTGTTCTTCTTCATATGGGGGAAATGAATTGATATACAATTCATCTGAGTTGTTTCATTTTTGAAATTGTATAAGTGCTCTCTAATCAAAAGGGTATGGAAGAGACATCTTTCTATTGACTTGAAGTGTTTGGAGAATGATTCAAATAATTGTTACAATGATTCCAAGTTTTAAGTGTGTCTTTTGAATTGAAAATTGATAGAGAAAGACTCATCTCTATGATTAAGACTTGTTGATGTTTGATTGTGATCTCTTAGTTCTAAGGACCTGGGATCCTTGATGGAAAACTTTGAAATCTTAATCTTAAGGCTATTTTGACAACACTTGTAACATGAAACTTGAATTCAACAAACAAAATTACAAGCACAACCCTCACTTCAATCAATAGTCCTAGTAGCTAAACATGGAGCATATGTTCTAGAAATTTTTGACAAGTCTTTCACAAGAAGAGATTCCAGAAACTCTATCTATGGTTAGTTTGGTTATACATGGCTGAAAAAGGTGCCTTCTAATTAACCAGGTTCTAGTAAGGTTTTTGTTCAAAGAGCTTGCTTTTACCTCTCTTTCAAGAGCTTACCACTAATGCCAGGGAGGTTTTGTGCAATCCATGAGGACTACTAGAGGAAGGCTATTACATGCTCTTTGCCCTTCACCCCATTAAAGATGAAGGTATTTAATTTTATAGTGGGTCAGATTATCATGGCTGAAGTAGTTGTATCCCACTTTGGGCTTTCCCTCTCATTGGCCTTGTTTAGGCAAGTTCTCAAGAGGTATGCCCTCTAAGGCTCAAATTAATCTACCTATAAAAGAAAAGAAATGAAACCAAAAGTAGATCTAGGAGTTTGATCACCATAGGATGGATGAGATCATATCCCTACTACTCTTAACTTCCAAGAATAATATATAGGGGTTTTATTAACCAAGACCTTTAAACTAGGGGGAACTCCACTAGGTTTGTCATTTTGATCACCCAAAAGAGGGGAGAGCATAGGCCTGCTAGTTTTGTTCACATGCACATGAGATCTTCCCTAATTAGTCTATGTGATTAGAACTTTGAAAATGTCATAATCTAAGAAAATGAATTTAAAGCAAAGGTTTGGGGCTTACATTATTTGAAGCTAGGTGAACCTAGGCACATTTTTGAGATTATTTTGTTTTTCACACGTACCTAGGCAATCATTCCAACTCCTAAGCATCCATAGAAGCTGCCACACACGTTAGTCCAACACAAGAAATCCAAGGTGAATAAAATTCACATGGTTAGAAAATCCAAAAATTACCAAGGATGAGCATACAAATCAATTGAAATTGGAAGAAGTGCACCTTGATTTTTTTGTGCTTTTGACCTAGTCATAAAGATCCAATTTTTCAAAATATTTTTGGACCACAAGATTTGAAATGGAAAGAAGTAAACACTATTAAAAAATAGTGAAATTTCCAAAAAATGTATTTTTAAAAAAAAAGTTTCCTTCATTTGTGCCCTAGAGACCTGATTTGTCAAAACAAACTAGTTTTCAAAGATCTATTTATTTCGGCCATTATTTCTCATCAAAATTAAAACTACAGAGAATAGACCCCATTTAGATTTTTAAGTTCTTTCTAGAAATGTAAAAATTTTAAATAAATTCTCTGATTTGCACCTAGAATTAATTTTTTATGAAAAAACATTAAAAAATTATAAATTGCACAAAAGTGATCAGAAAAATTTAATTTTCGGGTTGTAGCCTCCTAATGTTATCCCAAACTTGAAAAAAACAATTCATGAAAAAATTCTAAACCATTTGAAAGATATGACCAAATATTTGAAAATGCTACATGCAACAATAAATCAATAAAGAAGACTTGCATGTAAATATAGAAGACAAATTCATTAGATTTTTTGCATGTTCACATTGGGTTCACCAAAATATAGTAGAGGTTTTTGTACAAGCTTAATATGAGGGTTAGTAGCATCAGATTATTTGAAAAATCATAAATAATCAATTACTAAACACATTGAAGCCCTACAAACAACACAATAATAAGCGTGAATGATTAATTGAAATAAGCAATCACAACAAACCATCCAATACTATGTAGCTTCAATTGATTCTCTTCTCTTTGTTGAGGTGTGACACTCAGTTGTGATTCCAACAACACCTTGACTCAAAGATCTGAGAAAATATGATAAAAGGATTGATTGAAAAGTTTGTGATGAAAAACCTGCATAAGTTTGATATTGAATTTGGAGAGATATCATTATGAAGGAAAGAGGGTTTCTTATATAGATTTTCAAAAATTAATGGACGATCAAGATTGATTTGAGAAAAATAGATTGAATGGATGAGATAATTAAGAACTTAAAAGATTTGGGTAACTTTCCAGAATAAAATATTTAATTCCAATTTAACTCAAAAAGTGGAGAGTTATTTAGGAAATAAAGAAGAAGATATGAGAGGATTTTTTGGATTTTTGAAAGATAAGAGTTTCTAAAATTGAATTTTAAGAAAATAATTATTTTTTGATTTAAAAATAATTTAATTTTCAAAAAATTATTTTTCTTGATTTATGAGGATTTTGAATTTTTAGAAATTATAATTGCCTCATATTTTTATTTTTCTGATTTTTGGAGATTTTAAATGAATTAAAAATTCAATTAAAGAGGAAGATGATATTAGAATGAAACTAAATAGAAATTAATTAGAAATTGATGTGAAATTAAATTAATTTGATCAATTAATTTAATCTGGAGGAATAATTAGATAATTTGATTTAATTAAATATAATTAATCAAACTATAGGAAATTAAAAATTAAATTTAATTAATCAATAAAGATCAATTAATTAAGGTTGATTAATAACATAATATTAATTATTTAATTATTATTAGGGAAGTGATTAAGTGATTAAACAATTATAATTTAGAGGAATAAAGATGATTAATTAATTATTAAAGAACCATTAATTAATAGAAGAATAATTAGTTGAATTAATGTTAACTTGCAAGCATGTCCATTTTTGGGTGTCTACAATATATATACATGTATGTATATATTTACGCACACACACATAGATATGTATATGTGTGTGTGTGTGTGTAACATAGAGAAAATACACAAAAGAAGAAGATAAATATAAAGGAAGAAAATAAAATGTATAAATAGAACTAAAAGAGAATAGATAAAGGAGTAAATAAATAAGCATGCCTAAATGAGCATTAATATAAGTGTGTGTATGTGTAGATACATACATACATACAAAAGGGGAACACAGATGAAAAAGAAGAAAAAAGGAAACCAAGGAACCACCAAATAAAGAGAAAATGAGAGCTAGAATAATAAAAGGGCGAAGAAGAATCCCAAAATAAGAACTGAGAGAAAAAACACAAACGAACAAGGACAAGGGGAAAAAAGGAGTGATCCCCAAGGAAAAAGGCACAAAAAAGGAAGGATAACCGAGACAAGATGTGAGAACTAAGGAAGAAAACTACGAAGGAGAAGGAAAACTAAACAAATGACAAGATATGCCCAAGAGCCCCACCAAATGGGAAATGAGACGGTGAAAGAGACCAAGAAAAGGAGAACAAGAGAGAACCTAAAGAGGAATTCTCAACTAAAGATAATTTAAGAATACACTCGTGCTTGATATCCACTACATGCTCTTTGATTTTGGTGTTAAAGAAGCAACAAGTTTCACCTATGTAGAGGGTGTCACAAGACACATAATATTATAGACCATGAACTCTAAGGAGACATCCTTAAAGTCTTCAAGAGGGGGAATACAATTATTTAAGGTGGAAGAGGGATTGGAGGAAACCCAAATACCTTTTTTAACCATAATCTTAGAGATCTTATGGGAGATACTTGCTACATAGGGAAGGGAAATAACTGGGGAAGCCTCCGAGAGAGGAGGGGGATTGGATATGGAATGAAAGTAGGATTTGGCTTGGTGTAAATTTGTAGAGATTTGCTTGTCTAAATATCCATTCTACTTGAAAACCTAACGAAGATGGGTGAGCTCCTTGTCTAAGTGATCTTCGTGACAAATCTAATAGGCTCTCAAAGAAAGGGTTTTAAGGATACCCACTTTTTGGTTGCATCTTGATGATGGATGATATAGTGTGATCCAAAAAGTTGATGATATTTTTTTTTTTACAAAATTGAATCGAAAAACTATCATAATAATGAAATTACTAGATATTTCCTAATTTCATGATTTATATTGAAAATAGTAGAAATATACCTTTATATATATAAATATAATGTGCGTGAATGAACACACTCACAAGAATTAGAACCAAACCTTCATAAATAAGGAAATTAAGATTTAGAAATCACTGATAAATGTCCCATTTTTCATTCAATTTATGTGCTATATAGTAAGAATTCAACAAAGAATTTACATACTAAAATAAAAAAAAATAATGCTCAAGATGTATGGCAAGAACACCCAAATTGATGAATATGAAAAGCCCAATCTACTACTAGAAATGAAACCCCAAAGATTCCTTTGTATTTTAAGGTTATGTGTTGGTAGAAACCTCAAATTTTTGGTAATTGATATTTCCTTAAGGTGCGTACTTGTTCTCCCTAAGTCATTGTGTTTTGCAATGTTTAGCTTGGGTTTTATTCCCAAACATTATTGTGACTATCTCTATTTTTCCCTCTTTTGGGCATGCAAAAGCATGGACTTCCTTGGGAGCTTGATGCATAAGTTTGTTGAAGCCTTTTTTTCCCAACAACTAATTAAAAACTTGTGCGATTGGTCTATGTGTAGGCACCTAAATAGTTTGATGGTATTAAAGTGTAGTTTTTTAAAAAAAAATTACATCAAACTTTGATTGTGTATAAGTAACACAATATATAAAATAATTTTTAACATACATACTATTTACATAATATCACACACTAAGAGACACATATATATGAAAGAGATGATTTTATTTTTTTTGACAAGTCATTTTTGAAAATAGTATACATAGTAAACATAATTGCACATATATAAGCTAATCAATCAATCATCATAACCATAAATAACATTTAAAGCATGCTGCACAATTTATATATGTATCCATAATAACATAAAATGCATAATAAAACTATTCATAATACAATATGAATGCAACTATGTAAGCGTGTGAATCAGATTTCCATCATGCCAACCATCATTGGGCAGCTAGGTCATCTCTACCTCAACCATGTTCTCACCCTTAAACATGTCCGCACACTCATTTCCACTCAATTCCTTGTCAATATGTTGGTACATAAAACCATAATCTAAATCAAAAGTACTCACACCTCATAAATTATCATCATTTTAGATTAACATCATCTAATCACCATTTACACATTACATTTTTCAATAATCAAATAATCATAAGATAATGGACCAATAATTTATCAACCATTTTATTGTATTATTAAAGTAAGAAAAAAGATGAAATGTGACAAGATTTCACACTGACAATGGTTTTTAGCCAGTCATGTTACCCTCATATAATGGGCCATGAGAACTCTTTGTGATGGAAGTTATTAGCTAAGACACACAGGACCAAAGAAAAAAAACATATTGGGGTCTCAAATTCTTGGAAGAGACCACTCAGGTGTTTAATGAGGCTTTTGTGGATTTGCCTTTCTTTTTCTCCAAGAATAGTGCAACTAGGTCAGGGTAGATCATGTCCTAATCAATATGTAATAATATTTATAGATATCATAATGTAAAAAGAAAACATCATTACAAAGTCATGTCAATAGATGGATCCCATAATGAGAATTTTGTTTCATGGGCATTTATTGTTAGAAATGATAGAATCTTGTCACTCCTTTAAGGATTTTGATTCATAATGGTTCCTCTTTTCTCTTTTTGAGTATATGGGAGCCTTTTGGCCAAATTCACTCTAGAAGTGTATATTAAAAATAATTATTATTAATGTGTCCTAATCCATGAAAAAATGGCAAGGGGAGGATATTAATTTGGAGGATACTTATGTATCTTTTTAGACTTGAGCCTTCAATACACAATATAATTTATTTTGAGCTCAAATTTTTATTTACACCACACCCATAGACCAATAAAGTTATTCAACTATTGATACTTTGAACACTTTCAAGATACTCTTCATTGGCCGTCTTTATTCCAGAGACTTTATGTAGGAATTTAGGTGTGCCAAACTTTAACTAGAATAGAACTTATGTGGGCCAAGTAATTTAATCATTATCATTTAACATTTAATATTTTTGCCATCCACATTATGATTTTTCAAAAAACTTGTACATTTGTCAAATACTTAATTTTATAATTTTTAAATATTTAATTTGCCATCAGTCTTTTTAATACAAGGATAGTTTTCCAATGGATTTTTTAATTTATTTAAGTACACGTATAATTCATCAACAATTTTTTTCAAATCTTTCTATAAATCACCAAACTTTTCTACAAATTTATAGCATTTTTAAAAAATCACCAATAAAAATTAACGTTTTGTTTTAAAAAAGGAAAGATTTACTATTAAAATTAAATTTTTTATCAAAAAAATTGAAAGATTCATGAGGATTTTATATATTTTATTCAAAGAGGTTTCTAATAGTTAGCATAAATTGCTCGCTTTTGAAATAATATTGGTTTTCTTTTGTATGTTTATCTTTAGTAAATTATTTTGTTATTATTGGCAAATAATTTGATCATAGATTCATACATCGACTTTATTGTGTAATACCATTTGTGTACATAGTGTGATAGTCTAATGGCTACACATGCCAATGTCTAGTCATACCATTCATATGTGACATGTGGGGTATTTGCAACATAGTAAATGATATCGCACACACCTAATAGTTGGTGACCTTTGTGTCATTGGAAATGACACCATGTTGGTGTGAAATTTGACACCATACATGCATGATACCTAGCATTATTTTCCTATAATCAATGACATCACATGAGTTTAAGACAAAGCTACAACATATCCACATATGTCGCATGGCCATACACATTGGACACATATTACTATCTATCTTTGTGACACCTTGTTGATGACCTAATTGAACCATCATGTATAAATACCTATATTGTAAATAAGTTATAATTAGAGAGCAATCCATGGATTCACATCTTACCCCTTCGCAAATATTTTGCTTCCATTAATTTTGAATAGAGGGCATATTTTGCCAAAAGTTTTTCTTGCATTAAATGTGTATTTGACATGCTTTTTTGTTTTCCTTTTGCATGTTCTACAAATCTTGTTCATTTTCCAACGAATAAGCAATGTGTTCCTTAAACCACTTGAGATTTAGATCACACTGATTAAATAGTGGAGACAAAGTTGAAGATACCTTTAGCAACTATATTAATGTCTAATATATTTTTATTGATGTTGATATAGACAATATGCTCTTCTAATGATGATGTAATTCATAATTGAGTTTTATGCTTCATGGAGTCAATCTCCATGTCCTTGATAAAAATGAACTAAGATTTGTTCTTTTATACAATATTTTAGTACTTAAATTTGAATATTTTACACTTAAATTAAGAAATAAAGCTCGGTTAGAAAAGCATTGACATGAGTTTATGATTAAATTTAAATTTAAAAAATTTAAATATCAAATCTATTATAATTATAATGTAGATTTAAAAATATATCTGTTAAAGGAACCAAATTAGAAAACTAAAAACTAACATAGAATTATACACGAAATGGGCAAAACCAATATCAATCAAGACTCATATTGTGTACGCATTTTATGTAAACTTACTTATAACACAATAAAAATGCTCGATAAAAAGTTCACACCCTTGCACCCTTACCAAATTTAATATGGTTGATTTAGAATTAAAAAATAAAAGAATAGGGAGAACGAAATGACTTTGAGTCTTTGTGGTGGGAATTTCTTTCGAATGTTCATGTGCATTTTTAAGCATCGACGTTTCGAATCACACTCTGTGATCCATCATCAGGAAGAGTTATAAAAAGAGGAAAAGGCTTGGAAAAGTAAGAAGAGAGGAGAAAGAAAACATAACAACAAGAAAAAAATATTAGAAAGTCCCCAACACTTTAAATCCATCATTAGGAAAAGAGTGCAAGAATGTAAAAATAAAGATGCAGCCAGTCTCAAGAGTTTTTTTTCTTCTTGTTATGTTTCCTTTCTCCTCTCTGCCTAGTTTTCCGAGCCTTTTCCTCTCCTTGTAACTCTTGAGACAGGCTGGGTCTGCATCTTTATTTTTACATTCTTGCACTTTCTCTTCCTGATAATGGATCACAGAGTAGAATCCGAAACGTCGATGCTTAAAAACTTACACAATCAAATTCAGAAATTCAGATACGCACATGAACATGAACATTTGAAATGAATTGTAGAAATCTGATACTATTAATTTCTTTCGAATTAAAAAACATTGCAGACCAGTCCGATGGCACGTGAGCATTCTCAATCGTGGAGATAAAAATCAGCTACACTGTTTAAGAAAAAGACTCTTACAATCATACTACTTATATCTAACTGTCTTAAACCAACTCAACTAGTCAAAGCATACAAGTGCCACGAGCTCGCTTATTTCAATTGCAGGTGTCATCCGAATGAAACATTCTGGATTTTTTTGACGTTAAATCTGAAACCCCAATCCCAGCGACGTGAGGGCTTTCGAAGACATGGCAGAAAACGGAATAAATCTGGAAGGCGAGGAGGAGTCGGCAGAGGTAATAGGCCTGTTCGATAAGGAGCCGCCAGAGGTGGAAGGCCTGCTCGATGCTCTCAAAGCTCTGGCGACTCAGATAGCTGATCCTACCCAATGTGAAGGGATGGGCGTAATTGAGAGGACAAAGCGAGCTTTCAAGGAGAATACTCCTCGAATCAAGCATTCCGCCAGGAATTCCACTCACAATTTGATGCATTGGATGCATCAAGGGGGACTGTGGCGAGCTTTTCTTGTCATATCGGTATGGAATTTTTACCCATTGAACTAGTGGATCGTTATTTGAATTTAGCCGGGGAAAGAAAAGAAACCATCTCGTTACTGATAAGATACACATTGAGCACTAACAAGTCGTCATTCTTAAGCGACAATAAGAACTTCTAAGTCTTAGGACAAATCTCTGTTCCCTAGCTACCAGCATTGCTTAGGGCAGAGTCCTACGGAGGGACTTCTGCTTCAATTTTATGCAGCAAGTGATCCCTTGAAACCTTATTATTTGATTTTGGGAAAACTAGACCCCAAAATTTAGAGTGTTTACTGTTTAGGAGGGAGACTCGTAGCTTCGATGAACTTCATTTTTTTATGGTCTGGCTTAAAAATTTCAGGGTTATTTCTCTGCAAAATGTTGCTAAGATTTCTCCGCAGCACCTGTCATTTAAGTTCACGAGACGATTTCGTTGCAAAGGGCTCCGAGTATATTGAGACATTTTAGGAATCCTCTATTCATGGATTAGCGTTTCTTTCTGGTGCCAATCTGTGCTATGCTAGTCCCAATTTTTCAAGTGCTAAAATTGTTGGCAGTTCTAGTATGTACTTAATGAATCCTCTTCCACTGATAAACTAGTACAGATACTGCTCGGTGGCGACATTTCAAGCCTTGTATTTAATATTGCTTGTGTGTGTTTTGTGAATTGGCTGTACTTGTGATTGGCGTCTTTGTTAGATCATCTTAATTGTAAGTTGGTTGGCTTATACACGTCATGCAATACCTTATCTTTCTCGTTATTGTGGACTTTCACAAGTAGATTTATTGAGCAAAATTAAAATGTTCAATTGTTAATTATGATCTCCTTAGAAAACTTTTATTTAGGGGGTCTTGTTAAGTGTGATACGTTATAATGGCCTTTTAATGTTTTTTCATTTGATAATTTATGATGTTCTTTTTTTTTCATGTTGATGGCAAACTTCACCTTAGTTTGCTGCTATTAAGTCATTGATGTTTGGAAAGGCCATCTCGAGATTGCTTATGTTTTACTATGCCATCTACATCTGTATATGGCCTTATGCAGTGTATTATTCCTCATGTTGTGCCCAGTTTTGGTCCGTTTCCAAATGACATTTGTTTCAATATATATTTGATTGTCTGTTGACTTTGGTTTCTAGGGTTCCCTTGAGCCACCTATTGGCAACGTGATATTATCAACAAACAAATGAGATGAAAAATTAAGGTCTTCAATCCTATATTTGAAGGATAGGCTTCGAATCCAGAAAACATTTTTCTTCTGTATGTATAAAATTAAATATGAGTTTGCTTCCAACCTGAATTATTTTGTTTTCAAAGTTTTACCTTCAGTTTTCTGATGTTTTTGTCTCCTTCCAGCTTCGGATGGTAGATAATTTTTTATACTAACATTCGAGTATGCATCCTTGGTGTTTAGGTGACATCCAATTGACTTGAAGGCTTGGAGGGGATCTTCCCTTTTTAATGACTGGATGATCTGTTTCAGCTCCATTGGGTGCATAAAAATTAAAAAAGCATTGACAGAAAAAATTCAAAATAATGTTAAAAATCCCTAGAAAGCCAAAGGAGGGAGGATTGTTACTGAAAATCC
Source organism: Chamaecyparis obtusa (assembly GCA_027943335.1). NCBI lineage: Eukaryota > Viridiplantae > Streptophyta > Pinopsida > Cupressales > Cupressaceae > Chamaecyparis > Chamaecyparis obtusa. Next base: position 75,040 of record BSBK01004305.1, on the reverse strand, counting down.
AGCACATTGTATATACTTAAAAAAATTTCAGCTGCTTTTATGATGCAATCATGGATGGATAGTTTAATTAAGATATTTGCAAACATTGAGGCCTAGCACAAAAACATTCATCAATTCATACAATGGAATGCAAATACACAAGAATTGTAGAACAATAATTTTCATTACATCTCAAATTACATTAGTAGTCCTTACTGCAAAGGCTTTCAATCAGAATAAGAACTCAGTCTTGAATTACAATGAATTAATCTGCTTCCAAAATTGAATTCTTCAGAGCTAATAGGCTTCTTAAGTTACAATCCTTGGAGATGAGATTCAATAAGATGCTCTCTCTGATCTTTTGAACTTTTGATCTGCTACCGAAATTGTATTCTTCCCCCTTGATGTTACCCGTGACTTCCTAACTTTCTTCACACTTCCTTGCAATATAGAATGAATGATCTTCTATAGAAGGCAGAGGTGAAATGCCTTGGTGCTGACTAGAAATTTGGTACGTTGCCCTATGCTCATGTGATAAAGGAAATATGTAGAGTGATCCTTTAGATGAGTACAGAAAGATGCAGTATAATTCTTACAGTTTTAAAGATGAACCTCCTTGTGACCAATAATGTCTTAGATGTCATTACAAATTGTTGCAAGATTGAAATGTAAGGTGTTCAATTCAAATAGGCCCTCTTTAGATGAATTTGACAAGTCACATTGCAGTAGGCTATGAGAAAACACTTAGTGATGAAATGGCATTATAGAATACATCTTTATTAAGCTCTGACTTCAAATTGCATTACACATTGTTAGAAACAAGGCAGCACACACAACTGGGGGAGGGGGGTGAATCAGTTTACCCAACACTTAACCATATAACTTAGATCTGAATTATAAACATTAAAACACTAAACCACAAGCATAAGAACACACAACACTAGAACTCTTGTGTGGAAACCCAGTTAAGGGGAAAACCACGACGGGGATCAAACCCACAAGATGATGTACTAGCACAATAACCCTGTTAAAGGTACAAAGGGGAATGCACATGCGTTGAGGCTTACAGCCTAGAGCTCACTGCTCAAATACAACAGAGGGCAACAACCCCGAGAATACAACAAGGGCGACAACCCCAAAATGGACTACAATCCACTGTGGACAACAATTCATTGATTTATGAATTGACTGATAGCATCTTTGATATGCCAATACAACTCCGATGGAGTGCAACAAATCTCTGTCTCAATTATTGATTCCACTCATACCTCTTCACACAATCTTTGATACACATGCGTACATCCATTCTCACACTTCACAATTCCAATTGATTACATCTTTATATACATTTTATCAACCTTGAAATCATAAACAAGGTCGGCATCAATCTTAACACCTCAATTACAAATATTTAATCAATTACAATACAAACATTAATGCGATCCAAGACATGTCGGCAAAGACATAGCTAGGATCCAAATTTTCATCCTCAAACACGCTTCAGATCCACAAATCACGCCACGATCCTTTGCAATACGCTATACCACTAAGTCAGCCAAGAACAATAAAATATCAACACACCATAGGAAAATCTTTGAACCCAATCACATAACCCAATGTAATCCAGCAACACGAATAGGACACGATCTAGAAACATTAGCAAGTAATGTGAAATGCCACATCAACATAAACAACTGTCTCAAAATTCATTACTATCTTTGCACTGCTCATCAAGAACATCAAACATCAACCTCTGTCATAAAATTTTTTTAGCTTGCTAGCATCCAAACTACAAACATTCCTTAAACCATTTGTAACTTCGCAACATCTGATTTGCAATACAATAGTCATAGCGATCCAAACTCTTCACTCAACAAACCAGGAACACTGTCAACTATCAGAAATAAGGAAATATATTGACATCAATGTCAGCATATATATGCATGATATCTTAGAAATCTCCAACACACATATCGAATGAGTGGAAACCATAGGATTATCAAGTCAATATTTTTTGTCACGTCCCTGCCAATATGTAAGATCGCAGCCATCTAAACTCAAGTGATAGGGCCGACTGAAAAATAATGAAAATAAAAAAATAAAATATAATAGTATTTCAATACAAGAGGCCGACCTAGGTAACGTAGGGGTATCATTGAAAAAGGGCCGACCAAGGGGAGTATAATAATTAAGGGCTGACATAGTCAATATTCCAAGGTGCTGACTCACATTCCTTGGCAGAGACCAGTTGAAATTAAAATTAAAGAGGAACATCATAAGCAGCGCTTGAGGAGGTGTAACCTTTGCAAAGGGAATGGTTGATGAAAAGGTAAATAGTCAGTAAGATCAAACCAATTGTTTTTTGAGACGCTTCTTTTGAATACAAAGCCAATGATACCAAGTGAATTGCTTAAGTTCCAAATAAAAAGATGCCATTACCAACTTTTGTCCATGCTAGATCTCGTGTACATAAAAATATTTCTCCATTTGCTAGATCTAGGTGACTAGATCCTTCCCATAAACTTACACATTTCCATTTTTGGTATCATGTTATGCAGCCTCTTGGTACCAACTGAAGGTAGCAGTTGTGATATATATGAGTTTGAATTGGTTTGCGTATTAGTGACTAGTGGTGGGCCTGGCAATTTCAATTGTAAACTCACCAATTGACCAGGTCTGTGCTTGAGATTATCCAATTGGCAATTGGTTTTGGCCATATTAGCCTTGATGTTTTGCGCAATATACTCAAATTGGCTCACTTTGTAATTTTTGTTGGAAACTCTGAGCAGAAGATCCCTCGATTTTTGTTTCTGGCTCCATCTTCTTTTTTCTAAGAGTTTTTCCTAGTGTGATTTCTTCCCCAGCCTCTGGTTTGCGTACTTGTCACATTGAGGCTTGATAAGTAAAATTTGATTTTCCCTAAAATATTCTCTCTAAAAGATGCAAAAAACAATGCAAGGAAAGTTAATAATATAAAATATTATTTATTCTTTTGATACCTGTGGTAGACAAACAAATCATTGACATAACTCACTAGATTTCCTAGTATTCAAAATGGATCTTGGGGTGAAGCTGGATTTTGAATGTATCAGGATGCCATACTTAGTCTTGCTATTACTCAGTGATAATGGTTGTTGGTGAGGGTTTCCATTCTTCTTGAGATACTGTAGATAACACTTGAGCTTCCTTTCCTACATCATGCTAACAATTGTTGCTTCTGCAAAATTGAAATGGTAATGGATGTTGGAGGGTTACTTACCTAGTTACTGTTGGCTGTACCAATGCATTTTTGTCTTAGCCCTTAGGCATTGAAGAACTCTACTGTTGTGCTTCACAAAAGAAGCTTTTTTTATGATTTATAAAATGAATTTTCTGTTATTCCTGGTGTTGCATATAATACCCTTAGCTTGGGTGATCGAGCAATTTCATCAATTAATCCCGCATGTATTATTAATTAACTTATCAACCAATACTAAGATTTGAGGGATATAATCCATCACATAACTCTTAACTAACTCCTTAATGTGTTGAGATAAGTGGCAACTATCCTTATTCTAGCAGGAGACTTAAGATGAAAGACTTGGTTTTAATTTGACTTAATTGTTGACAGGACTTGTACTATTCTAGTTGAAGATTGAAGATTTAGTCCTGATCTGAATTAACTATCAACAAGACTTTTATTCCTTACTACTCACTGGCAGAAGCTCAGGTTGAGTGATTGAGCCCCCCCCCCACCCCCCCCCACCCCCCCCATGTGGGTTCCTCCTAGTGATGGAAGGCCCATTACCATTGCCATGCGCAACTCACACTTTCCCTCTTCATTGCAGTATACCTTAATCAAATGCACTTGCCCCTTTCCCAGGTGCTTAGGGGAATTGGCTTAACAGCAAACTAAACCGTATAATATAAAGAAGAGTTTGAAAAAAACACTAAGTGTCCCCCTTGGTAAGATATACGTTTTAGTTTTCTGTTTAGACGTTGTTGGCGCTTAGGTGCCAAGGCCCTTTATAGTGAAAGCATAACTCTTTCCTTTGCATCTAATTACATGTCATGTAACTTGGTTGCAGGTTCTTAAAGTCATGCCTAGCTTCTTGGTGATTTGTGGGTTAAGAGGGTACAAGCTCCAATTTCTATGGAAAAACATTGTGTTAAGAGTCCTCTATTGCTGTTGTGATCTTTCTGAACCCGCACCTCCAGTGATAGACTCTTGAAAAAATTAGCTAGGTTTAGCAGTCTCCCATGTCAAGGCAATCAAATGGTTCTAATGTCAAGGACCTTTTGATGGCTTCTTATAATGGAATTGGGCCAATGGCCTTAACTAGACCTGTGAGGTGCTCTTAAAACCTTTCCATGAAAAGGAATACTAGGTGGCTATCCATAATGTCCCTTCTGGTAGATGCCCTAGCTTTTTCCCTAATTCAAAATTTCCAAGTAGAACAAGAAATAGAATAAAATAAGTAATGTTATGTACCTGGTTGAGATCCTGCAATATGATAAGATTTCCAAGTAGAGCAAGAAATAGAATAAAATAAGTAACGTTATGTACCTGGTTGAGATCCTGCAATATGTGAGGAAATCATTGAAACATAAGCCACAAAATAGATCTTCCTTGTTAGAGATACCAAAACATACATTACTGCAACTAGGGTTAGGAACTTTAAATTAACCACAAGATATATTCAAGGATGCATTGCGACTGGAGTACTTGGAGACTGATGCCGGTACCGGTATGACTATTTTTGAATAGGATTTTTCAAAATAGGAGATGTAGGTACTTAGAGACGCCAATTTTTTTAAAATATAATTTAATAATTAAGAAAATCTGAAAATAAGTGTATATTTGCAAAACTAAATATGGATATAGACAAAGCATATAAGGAAATTGAAGGCAATGACCCAAGCCAACAAGTTGAATCTTTTAAACATGGCAAATCCTTCTACTATTGTATGTGATTATATATGAGAATGTGAATATGGGTTATATGTATGAGAATGTGAATATAGATTTTATATATGAGAATATGAATATAGACGTACTCACAAGAATGAAGAAAAAACATGTATATCATATGAAAATCCCCAACTCTCAAGGATCTAATAGAATTTACACTTATTGTGTATATCACAAAGTCTACTACATAAAGGATTAAAAGAGCAACAACAAGATTATAGAAAATATGAATATTTTTTGAGTTATGAATTGATCTGCAAATAGCCAAATGGAAAATACTTGTGTTCTCATTATCTCACGTTGAAACCTGCCCTATGTTGGCTCTGTTGGCACTATGCATAGTTGTCATCATTGGCAAACATCAAACACATTGGTCATAATGTTAGAGCAGCAGTGGTGAACTGGTAGTTGTCACAGTTGACAAACATCAAACCTACTATTTAAGCAGTGTAAATGCACCGATTACATAAAGGGAACCCGGTCACGACAATACCGGTCTTGTCCAGCCGGTCTAGTAGAAAACTACAGAAGGCAGATGACTCAACCGACAAAACATCGGTTTCTGCACAATAGTATCAGACCTACCAGTCTGTGCTTTTATGATTTCCAATTGTCTCGTAAATCTGATCCGGTTTTAACAGGATACGTTTTGGCATGAACTGGAGTTTTGTATGCGAGCATTTTGGCATGAACTGGAGTTTTGTATGCAAGCGTTTTGGCATGAACTGGAGTTTTGCATGCGAGCTTTTTGGAATGCCTTCCACAACAACGATGTTTTGGAGGACTTGTAGCTTGGTGCCACAATTCTAATTTGTATTGTGAAGATCATTATATATATGGGTCATCGTGCATAAGTTATGTGTTGTTGGAGCAATCAAGTGCGCAGAGACAAAGCATAATAGTAGAGCAGAAGAGTAGAATCTTTTGAGAACGGATACAGTCACCAAGAGTGAACGACAGTGAATGAATAACCAAGCTGAGCGAGGAATAAAACAGGTATGATCTGAATGACAGACTAGGTGTCTACAAAAGATCATCTTTCTTATTGTTGGAAGCTCGTGGAAATCCTTTTATCAGGGTGAACCCCAATAGGGTCCTTTGTATAAATCCTTTAATTGGGTGACATCTTGATTGATGTTTTTAAGTCCTTTGGCGAGGCGACTCCTAACAAGGTTAAGATCTTAACCGATCTATGTTAAATCCCTTCATAGGGTAGCACTCTAACAAGTGTTGTTGTAAACCTTTAACAGGGCAATTTTATTACTGTAGTAGTGAAGATTGTGGGTTTTGTCCACCATGGTGTTCTCCCTCTAATCGAGGGTTTCCATGTATAAATCCTGTGTAAGCTGTTACATGTGATTTCTGTTTCAGTAAGTTAAACATACATTACATCTTCATTATCACACAGTAGCTATATTCTGTTTTATAGGATAAAATTTGAAATAAGTTGATTTGACTGATTCACCCCCACTCTTAGTCACCGATTAGGATTAACAGGCTCCTATTTTCCCTTTTGTGATGTGTTTATTTTCCATCTTCCTAGTGCATTTAACTTCTGATTTTTGGGGATTTTTGTTTTATTTGTGTGGAAATCGACACTTTTACCATGGGAGACAACAAGAGTCATTGAGAGATTGCGGTTGGAAGTCTCTTGCAATTAGAGATGTCTCAATCAAGGTCTTTGGTGTTGGAGACGTGTCTCAGTCTTTGAGACGTGTCCCAAGGGGTTAGAGATGGGTCTCCGTGTAACAATGATTTAGTTGATTGGAGCCTAACCATAGGAGAGGCAGGGTAATGGGTGTATTAGGGTGCCTTAACAGATCCTTTACCCTAGGCCTATGAGTTGATTATTATCCCTCTTGGCCTCATGTAGCTCTTGTCATCCATTTGAGTTGTACCTAGTGAGGTGTCTATGTTAAACAAAACCCCAACAACTAACTTCAATAATCACCACATGAAACGATATGCAAGTAAAGAACAAAACCAATGACATATGAACACCAAGATTTATACGTGGAAAACCCAAATTGGGAAAAACTATGGTGAACACTTGCCTACAAAGAGAATTCATTGAAGTATATAATTTGATTACAAAAGATGATAGGAGCTCACTGATCCAAACCAGAAATCAGCTCCAAACCAGCAACTAGAGGCTCATTGCCAATACAACAATGAATACAGATAAGAAGGCTCATTGCCTTACAGTACAAATAGAGGCTCACTTATGCAGACTTGCATACAAAGGCTCACTACCAAAGTAGGAAGTTACGACAACAAACTTGCGTACCCAAGACTCATTGTCTTAAAGTACATACAACCCTCCAAAGTAGATAAAGATAGACTTCTGATAATGTAGCTGATTTGCAAAACATTGTCCACCTTAGCAACAAACTGTTACTGCTTTTTCTTTCTGCCATTGTCTCTGAACTCTGCTCAACTAATTGTTGAACTTCATTGGTTCGACACTTCACTTGCTTCACACCTTACACTTACATTTTGCCAAAGCACCAACAATCCTTATATACATGATCGATCATTGGAGATTACAACAAGGTCGGTTAGGCCAAGAGATATTACAAATAAGTTTCATGTCGGCCAAGGCAATAGCAAAATTCAAATAAGTCCTATGCCAAAAGCATCCGGACTGAGGACCCAAACAAATAAGATTTAAACATTAAATACATAGGTCCTATATAGCATGAACCCATTTGGATAAGAGATAAGCACTAAGTACAAGACACGAACCTAAATCTAACACTTCAACAATCAATAAATATACCACTCGGACCTAAATCTGAAAGCATGATCCATCTCAGGAGAAAGGACCAAGAACATGCCACACATAGCCCAATGCCAGATCTTCAATAACCAGAACAACTACCAAAGACAATTCAAATGTGTAGAGACAAATTGCCCACTTGCAAGTTGTAATTGACCTCCACACATTATGGAAAGATCCACGCGCCACATTAGAAGCCATGTTAACACGCCACATCAGAAGTTGCAACAACATATTTCCAGATTAGAACAACAACTGAAATGAACTGCAACAATGGATGACACAGTTTTCGGAACACCAGGAACACCAGAGAACGCCACAACCAAGACCAAAACTTGAAATCATATGTATGAGTAGTAGCACACTTTCAACCTTGATTTCTAGAACGAAAACACTCTAGAAAGTACAAATAATTGCAATTGTAAAATTGCTATCTGCTCTGCAACACAATACCACTGCTATTGAACCGTAGGCATCCAGACCACACAAGCTTCCATATATAAGAGTATAACACTGAGACACTGTTAAACACCATCTTCACACGATCACAGGATACATACCTGTCTTTCACTGTTTTGAAACCATAACCAAGGCACCATTAAACACCATCTTCACATGATCATAGGATACATACCTATTTTTCAGCACAAAAAACATACTTGCCTCCCACTATTTTGTAGCAACTATTACATACCTGTCTTCTAGTGCACTGAAAAGTTTAGTACAAACTATTACATGACTGTCTTCTACTGCACTGAAAGGTTCTGTACACAAACCCATATCTCCTAGTATAGTAGACTTCTAGACCACAAAGCTTGAGCAAACACAAACTCCTCCAGACTTTAACATTAGAGCTCTATGTTTGACATTAATGACAATAGACAATCAATCATATATTTCTAACAGTCACCCCCTTTATCATTGATGAAAAACAACAACCAAAAATGTCAACTCCCCCTCACTGAAATAAACCATTTTCCTTATCTTTCTACCCCTTTTCCATCAAGGACAAAGGCCAAGAACTGATCCACCGCTGCACGACTCTAATAACCTAACACCAACATCAATCCAGAATAAAAATAAGTCAAAAAGCTCCCCCCTGGACAAACATATCTCCAACAAAATCAATCACCGGAGCAAGGCAACTCTTTGATTACATTTTTCTCATTATCTTGTCCTCATTTTTACTTTTCCCTAGATTTACCACATCTTTAGTCCTTATAGCAACAAACACAATTATCCAAACAACTTCAAACTCAATCTTTTCTATGTAGCAACAAATCTTATTATCTTTAACCAATCAACAACCTTAGGAGGAAAAAAGCACCATAGACTTATCTTAACATCCAATTCATCAAGAGGACTTTTATAATTCATAGCATTGTCATTCAAATGTATCTTAATTTGTGATCTAGCAGACACATCATATTTCCAATCTATACTTGAATATATCTTAGAAAGAGCGAATTTTGACACAATCAACCTAACAAACACCTTTCCAGACCACAAAACACAAATCTTATCTCCAGAGAAGTATTATACCTTAGTGCCATGCTGAGAAGATACCTAGCATCTAGTCTCGAGGGGGAAAACAGATGAAGACTCCCCCTTAGACCCTACAACCCGAGTTATTTAATAGACGACGAAACAACATCCGGAATGGATCTCAGACCACCACCAGAAATTCCCTTTGTATTCCACAACAAATATATCTTGTTCCTTTCTTTTGAGTCTTTTGCAAGTGTCAAACAATCACCCTGCACTTAAACATTCTTGCAGAACTTAGCACTATCTCCTGTCATGTTACATTTGTAGCAAACCAGACCATCCTTACAGAGTCTTGCTATATGTCTTGTCTTGTTCCACTTATAGCAAATCAAACCACCCTTTTTCATTTTAGCAATTTCATTATTCTTGACATTGATATTTATACTACACTCAACTTTCTGTGATGACCCCTTCCTTGGAATATAGTTGATAATAACAAATAAAATACAAGATTAATAAATAAATGAACGATAAATTATAATTAAATTATAATAATATAATCTACACAATTATTATAATTAATTTGATAAATTATCAATAAATACATATATAGTTCAATATATATAGCTTAATAAATAATAATAGATAAATGAATTACAATATAAACATTATCATAATATAAATATCTAATCATACATTTTATAAAATATATTAATTAAATATCAATATAACTAAATAAGAAAAATATTATATAAATATATAAATTATAATGTCTTATAATATTAATAAACTAATGATAACAAAGAAACCCATCGGGCATGATCAAAAGACGCGACCATAAGGTTGTTGCCTTCTGCTCCTCCCACACGGGTATATATGGAGGACATAATAGAAATGATAGAGAAAAAATAAATAAATAAAAAGGAGGAGAATAATAATAAGAGGGGATTATTCAAATTTCAACGGAAAAACAAGAAAAGAAATGTAGGAGAAAATCAAGGAGGAAATATAGGAGTAAATCAAGGAGGAAATGTAGGGGAATATTAAAAGGAAAGAAACATTGAATAAGTAAAAAATAAAGACATCTCATGTGGAAAGAAGGTAAGTATATCTTTGTTTGAGTTAATTCATTTATAAGATTTCCATGAATTAGATATTAACAATAATATGAAATAAACTTTGGAATAATAGGTTATGAAACAAACATTGAAATAATAGATTATGAAATACATTAATATTGTTATGAAGTAAACTTACATTTGAAATAACTCAAATATATTGATAAATAAGTAACTAATATATATAATAAGAAATAAATATATTATATAGAGAATTAGGAATTCTCGTGATTGTAAGTGTAACATTATTTAATAATGGATTTTCATGATTATAGGTTATTGAATATAAATTATATATTATTCAGAATAAAATTTGAATTAAATATCAAATATGTTATATAAGTTTATCCATATATTTACTATTTATATATTTAAGTGGAATCAAAACCATGCATTAGGGCATGTATGTTTACTAACATTTTTACTATATGGGAGATAATAATATATACTCAGCTAATTCTTTAATAACTCACTAATCACTCCCCTTCTTGGAAAACTCTTTGGGATTATGTTAGAATGTAGAATCAGCAATTGGGCAGAAAAAGAAGAGAAGAGAGCAAAGGGACAGGCAGGATTCAGACCAAAACATTCTACTGTTGACCACAGCATCACACTAAGGCATTTCATCGAAAAAGCGTGGGAGAAACAGGGGGGAGAAGCTTTTTGCTGTTTTGTGGACTTCAAGAAGGCTTTTGACACCGTTCCTAGAGATAAATTATGGCATAGAATGGAAGAGTTAGAGGTCCCAATAGAGTTAAGGGTTGCGGTTTATAAGCTGTATGAACAGGTCAGAGCCAAAATCAGAACTAAGGAGGGCATGTCTGAATGCTTCAGGAGTGACATAGGTGTCAAACATGGATGCCCTTTATCCCCTACTTTGTTTGGTCTCTACATTGATAAATTGGAGGAGTGGTTAAACAAGGCCAATGGGGATGGCATTCATTTGGCAGGTTATGTGGTGAGGCTGCTTTTATACATTGATGACCTTATTCTTATTGCTAAGTCCACTCAAGGACTGAGAGAGCATTTGAAAAATTTGGAGCTCTTTTGCTAGGAGGTGGGAATGCAAGTTAATGCCTCTAAGACTAAAATCATGATCTTTTCTTTGAAGAAGAAAAAACAGCAGCATACTTTTATTTTTGAGGGCAGCCCTTTAGAGACTGTGGAAGAGTACAAGTACTTGGGAATTGATTTCAACTATAGGTTAAGTTGGGAGACATGCAGATCAAAAAGAATACAGGGGGGTTGGAAAGCCTCTTACCTCCTTTAAAATAGATGCAAGAAAGTTGAGTTGTGGGATTGGAAGACTAGGAAGACTCTCTTTGGTCTCTTGGTGGTTCCGTTTATTCTATATGGGTGTGAGGTTTAGGGGAGTAGCATGTCAAATCACAAATGGCGGCAGATAGAAAGAATCCAAAAGCATCTTATCACTAGTAACCTCAAGGTCAAGTCTACGGTTCCTTATGAGATCCTCTTGGCAGAGGCTGGTATGTTCCTGATTGAAGCCTCAACAATTATTCGCATGCTATGCTACTTAAAAAAAGTGGGTAATATGGATATGCACCACTGGCCTAGGATGGTAGTGGCAGAAGATCTAGAGCGGAGGAAAAAGACTTGGAAGAAACAAAATAGCAAGTGGTTAAACAAATGGAACATAAACCCCCACGAGTGCCCAAACACTAACATTGAGATAAAAAGGTGGGTGTTAGAGAAATTCAAAACTGCCATGTGGACAAAACAGGAAGGGAGAAAAAAATCTCACTATGTCAAAGAATTTAATTCCAAGTGGGACCATGGCAATAAAGAGTATTTATGTTCCACAATTAAAGACAAGGCAAAAATTCTGATTTCTCAGCTGAGGACCAGCTCTCACCATTTATGGTGCGAAACTGGTAGATGGAAAGTTCCCAAAGAAATGTGGGAAGAAAGAATGTGTAATTTTTGGAGCAAAGGGGCGGTTGAAACGGTGTGGCATTTTATCAAGGAGTGTGCTGCTTGTTGGTATATAGATTTGTCCTTCAACAAGAATTTCAATATATGACTCAAAACACCCAAATAGAAGAACAAAAAGATACTAACAGTTGGATGGGTTATCATTAATTGATAACTCTCCTCTGAATTAAGAGGTACAACTCCCTCATAAAAGATGTTCAATGAGATCAAGTTGAGATCAAGTTGAACTCTCATCTTTTTTCTTACTTTAATAATACAATAAAATGGTTGATAAATTATTGGTCCATTATCTTATGATTATTTGATTATTGAAAAATGTAATGTGTAAATGGTGATTAGATGATGTTAATCTAAAATGATGATAATTTATGAGGTGTGAGTACTTTTGATTTAGATTATGGTTTTATGTACCAACATATTGACAAGGAATTGAGTGGAAATGAGTGTGCGGACATGTTTAAGGGTGAGAACATGGTTGAGGTAGAGATGACCTAGCTGCCCAATGATGGTTGGCATGATGGAAATCTGATTCACACGCTTACATAGTTGCATTCATATTGTATTATGAATAGTTTTATTATGCATTTTATGTTATTATGGATACATATATAAATTGTGCAGCATGCTTTAAATGTTATTTATGGTTATGATGATTGATTGATTAGCTTATATATGTGCAATTATGTTTACTATGTATACTATTTTCAAAAATGACTTGTCAAAAAAAATAAAATCATCTCTTTCATATATATGTGTCTCTTAGTGTGTGATATTATGTAAATAGTATGTATGTTAAAAATTATTTTATATATTGTGTTACTTATACACAATCAAAGTTTGATGTAATTTTTTTTTAAAAAACTACACTTTAATACCATCAAACTATTTAGGTGCCTACACATAGACCAATCGCACAAGTTTTTAATTAGTTGTTGGGAAAAAAAGGCTTCAACAAACTTATGCATCAAGCTCCCAAGGAAGTCCATGCTTTTGCATGCCCAAAAGAGGGAAAAATAGAGATAGTCACAATAATGTTTGGGAATAAAACCCAAGCTAAACATTGCAAAACACAATGACTTAGGGAGAACAAGTACGCACCTTAAGGAAATATCAATTACCAAAAATTTGAGGTTTCTACCAACACATAACCTTAAAATACAAAGGAATCTTTGGGGTTTCATTTCTAGTAGTAGATTGGGCTTTTCATATTCATCAATTTGGGTGTTCTTGCCATACATCTTGAGCATTATTTTTTTTTATTTTAGTATGTAAATTCTTTGTTGAATTCTTACTATATAGCACATAAATTGAATGAAAAATGGGACATTTATCAGTGATTTCTAAATCTTAATTTCCTTATTTATGAAGGTTTGGTTCTAATTCTTGTGAGTGTGTTCATTCACGCACATTATATTTATATATATAAAGGTATATTTCTACTATTTTCAATATAAATCATGAAATTAGGAAATATCTAGTAATTTCATTATTATGATAGTTTTTCGATTCAATTTTGTAAAAAAAAAAATATCATCAACTTTTTGGATCACACTATATCATCCATCATCAAGATGCAACCAAAAAGTGGGTATCCTTAAAACCCTTTCTTTGAGAGCCTATTAGATTTGTCACGAAGATCACTTAGACAAGGAGCTCACCCATCTTCGTTAGGTTTTCAAGTAGAATGGATATTTAGACAAGCAAATCTCTACAAATTTACACCAAGCCAAATCCTACTTTCATTCCATATCCAATCCCCCTCCTCTCTCGGAGGCTTCCCCAGTTATTTCCCTTCCCTATGTAGCAAGTATCTCCCATAAGATCTCTAAGATTATGGTTAAAAAAGGTATTTGGGTTTCCTCCAATCCCTCTTCCACCTTAAATAATTGTATTCCCCCTCTTGAAGACTTTAAGGATGTCTCCTTAGAGTTCATGGTCTATAATATTATGTGTCTTGTGACACCCTCTACATAGGTGAAACTTGTTGCTTCTTTAACACCAAAATCAAAGAGCATGTAGTGGATATCAAGCACGAGTGTATTCTTAAATTATCTTTAGTTGAGAATTCCTCTTTAGGTTCTCTCTTGTTCTCCTTTTCTTGGTCTCTTTCACCGTCTCATTTCCCATTTGGTGGGGCTCTTGGGCATATCTTGTCATTTGTTTAGTTTTCCTTCTCCTTCGTAGTTTTCTTCCTTAGTTCTCACATCTTGTCTCGGTTATCCTTCCTTTTTTGTGCCTTTTTCCTTGGGGATCACTCCTTTTTTCCCCTTGTCCTTGTTCGTTTGTGTTTTTTCTCTCAGTTCTTATTTTGGGATTCTTCTTCGCCCTTTTATTATTCTAGCTCTCATTTTCTCTTTATTTGGTGGTTCCTTGGTTTCCTTTTTTCTTCTTTTTCATCTGTGTTCCCCTTTTGTATGTATGTATGTATCTACACATACACACACTTATATTAATGCTCATTTAGGCATGCTTATTTATTTACTCCTTTATCTATTCTCTTTTAGTTCTATTTATACATTTTATTTTCTTCCTTTATATTTATCTTCTTCTTTTGTGTATTTTCTCTATGTTACACACACACACACACATATACATATCTATGTGTGTGTGCGTAAATATATACATACATGTATATATATTGTAGACACCCAAAAATGGACATGCTTGCAAGTTAACATTAATTCAACTAATTATTCTTCTATTAATTAATGGTTCTTTAATAATTAATTAATCATCTTTATTCCTCTAAATTATAATTGTTTAATCACTTAATCACTTCCCTAATAATAATTAAATAATTAATATTATGTTATTAATCAACCTTAATTAATTGATCTTTATTGATTAATTAAATTTAATTTTTAATTTCCTATAGTTTGATTAATTATATTTAATTAAATCAAATTATCTAATTATTCCTCCAGATTAAATTAATTGATCAAATTAATTTAATTTCACATCAATTTCTAATTAATTTCTATTTAGTTTCATTCTAATATCATCTTCCTCTTTAATTGAATTTTTAATTCATTTAAAATCTCCAAAAATCAGAAAAATAAAAATATGAGGCAATTATAATTTCTAAAAATTCAAAATCCTCATAAATCAAGAAAAATAATTTTTTGAAAATTAAATTATTTTTAAATCAAAAAATAATTATTTTCTTAAAATTCAATTTTAGAAACTCTTATCTTTCAAAAATCCAAAAAATCCTCTCATATCTTCTTCTTTATTTCCTAAATAACTCTCCACTTTTTGAGTTAAATTGGAATTAAATATTTTATTCTGGAAAGTTACCCAAATCTTTTAAGTTCTTAATTATCTCATCCATTCAATCTATTTTTCTCAAATCAATCTTGATCGTCCATTAATTTTTGAAAATCTATATAAGAAACCCTCTTTCCTTCATAATGATATCTCTCCAAATTCAATATCAAACTTATGCAGGTTTTTCATCACAAACTTTTCAATCAATCCTTTTATCATATTTTCTCAGATCTTTGAGTCAAGGTGTTGTTGGAATCACAACTGAGTGTCACACCTCAACAAAGAGAAGAGAATCAATTGAAGCTACATAGTATTGGATGGTTTGTTGTGATTGCTTATTTCAATTAATCATTCACGCTTATTATTGTGTTGTTTGTAGGGCTTCAATGTGTTTAGTAATTGATTATTTATGATTTTTCAAATAATCTGATGCTACTAACCCTCATATTAAGCTTGTACAAAAACCTCTACTATATTTTGGTGAACCCAATGTGAACATGCAAAAAATCTAATGAATTTGTCTTCTATATTTACATGCAAGTCTTCTTTATTGATTTATTGTTGCATGTAGCATTTTCAAATATTTGGTCATATCTTTCAAATGGTTTAGAATTTTTTCATGAATTGTTTTTTTCAAGTTTGGGATAACATTAGGAGGCTACAACCCGAAAATTAAATTTTTCTGATCACTTTTGTGCAATTTATAATTTTTTAATGTTTTTTCATAAAAAATTAATTCTAGGTGCAAATCAGAGAATTTATTTAAAATTTTTACATTTCTAGAAAGAACTTAAAAATCTAAATGGGGTCTATTCTCTGTAGTTTTAATTTTGATGAGAAATAATGGCCGAAATAAATAGATCTTTGAAAACTAGTTTGTTTTGACAAATCAGGTCTCTAGGGCACAAATGAAGGAAACTTTTTTTTTAAAAATACATTTTTTGGAAATTTCACTATTTTTTAATAGTGTTTACTTCTTTCCATTTCAAATCTTGTGGTCCAAAAATATTTTGAAAAATTGGATCTTTATGACTAGGTCAAAAGCACAAAAAAATCAAGGTGCACTTCTTCCAATTTCAATTGATTTGTATGCTCATCCTTGGTAATTTTTGGATTTTCTAACCATGTGAATTTTATTCACCTTGGATTTCTTGTGTTGGACTAACGTGTGTGGCAGCTTCTATGGATGCTTAGGAGTTGGAATGATTGCCTAGGTACGTGTGAAAAACAAAATAATCTCAAAAATGTGCCTAGGTTCACCTAGCTTCAAATAATGTAAGCCCCAAACCTTTGCTTTAAATTCATTTTCTTAGATTATGACATTTTCAAAGTTCTAATCACATAGACTAATTAGGGAAGATCTCATGTGCATGTGAACAAAACTAGCAGGCCTATGCTCTCCCCTCTTTTGGGTGATCAAAATGACAAACCTAGTGGAGTTCCCCCTAGTTTAAAGGTCTTGGTTAATAAAACCCCTATATATTATTCTTGGAAGTTAAGAGTAGTAGGGATATGATCTCATCCATCCTATGGTGATCAAACTCCTAGATCTACTTTTGGTTTCATTTCTTTTCTTTTATAGGTAGATTAATTTGAGCCTTAGAGGGCATACCTCTTGAGAACTTGCCTAAACAAGGCCAATGAGAGGGAAAGCCCAAAGTGGGATACAACTACTTCAGCCATGATAATCTGACCCACTATAAAATTAAATACCTTCATCTTTAATGGGGTGAAGGGCAAAGAGCATGTAATAGCCTTCCTCTAGTAGTCCTCATGGATTGCACAAAACCTCCCTGGCATTAGTGGTAAGCTCTTGAAAGAGAGGTAAAAGCAAGCTCTTTGAACAAAAACCTTACTAGAACCTGGTTAATTAGAAGGCACCTTTTTCAGCCATGTATAACCAAACTAACCATAGATAGAGTTTCTGGAATCTCTTCTTGTGAAAGACTTGTCAAAAATTTCTAGAACATATGCTCCATGTTTAGCTACTAGGACTATTGATTGAAGTGAGGGTTGTGCTTGTAATTTTGTTTGTTGAATTCAAGTTTCATGTTACAAGTGTTGTCAAAATAGCCTTAAGATTAAGATTTCAAAGTTTTCCATCAAGGATCCCAGGTCCTTAGAACTAAGAGATCACAATCAAACATCAACAAGTCTTAATCATAGAGATGAGTCTTTCTCTATCAATTTTCAATTCAAAAGACACACTTAAAACTTGGAATCATTGTAACAATTATTTGAATCATTCTCCAAACACTTCAAGTCAATAGAAAGATGTCTCTTCCATACCCTTTTGATTAGAGAGCACTTATACAATTTCAAAAATGAAACAACTCAGATGAATTGTATATCAATTCATTTCCCCCATATGAAGAAGAACAAGAACCCAACTACTATGGTAACATAGACCCTCTGTCTATTCAAAAAGTTTCCCCAATATGACACAACAACAATTGAAAACTAATATCCTCATACAACAAATACAAGACATGTGAATCCATGTAGATGATCTTAAAATTCAAACACAACCAAAGTCTTACATCGTAGAGGACTTATGTCCATACCTTTTTTATCAATCAATCTATAGGTCTCTTATCAAATAAAATCTCAATGAACATCCTCTTGCTTCCTCATATCTACCACCAAGGATTTTCCAAACAAACACAATTGAAAATTTGTCATCCTTTGGACATCAATAAAGCATGATCAATAGGAAATCTATTATACCACATGTTCAATCAACAAATTTTTCACATGAAAATTTTTGTGGTATTACCAACAAGGTCGCCCAAGAAACAAAATCCCCAATCTAGACCTTTCAATCATTTGCGTCAAAAACTAGTTCATAGACATCATTCTATTGTTGAACAAGATTGAAATCACCTATCCATGTCTAGCAATGGCACATATACCTACCATGAAGATGTTTTCCCTCAAGAAACTTCCATTTCCCCCCCAATTCCTTCACCCTCTGAAGTGTCAAAAGAGAAATCTTTTCCATTTCCATCCAATGATATATGCAGTAATGAGACCTCCCAAGGGCTATCCATGATTAATTTCCAAGATAATCCCTTGATATAATTCCCTTCTACAATTCAACAGTCCCAGATCCAATGCCACCATATGCTCCATTCCTAGATAAACCTACTCCAAAGAGTCTCATTCAAATTCCTTCTCCCCCATGCCAAATCATTGAAATCCTCCAAGAGTCCTCCATACATGTCCAAACTCATACCTCATGTCAAGAGAGTGATGCAAAGCATGAATATATGAGTCTTAAAATAAATCAAGATCAAGATCCCAAGAATGACCAAACCTATCCAAATGTTGACCAAGATCTTATCTTCTTAGAATTTAATAATGATCCTACCATCCATGTCCATCCTATCAATGAGGATTCCCATCTATTCCAAGAACAACGTTTACCTCCAAGTCTGAAAGACCTTCCACTTCCTATTCCTAAGCAAGATTGTGTCACCCCTTCCATTATTCTTGATGATGTTATTCATAGTCAAGAGCAAGACACCCTTAAAATTGATTCAAATGATCCCCTTCCAAGTCAAGATCAAAGTATCTCTTCACCTTCATTTCCACCACAAGATCCCATCATCCCTCCATATTCTCCCCTGAGCCTACCATTCCTTCATCTCCATGTCCCAATCCTCCATGTTCTTTACAAGATCCTATCCTACCAAATGATCATGTCATTCCTCCTATTCCATCACAAGATCCCATTATTCCTTATGATCCCCCTCGTGTTTTAAACACATTAGTGCAAGATGTTCATGAACCCCATACATGTCAAATGGGTTCCTCCACTTCCATCCAATATATTTTGTCTCATGATCATATTGTTCCCTCCATACTATGTTTACCTCAAAATAGACTCGCATCTTGTAGCAAGTCTCCTATTGTTCAAAAGCATTATCAAGTCAAAGGGTTAAGAATTCATAAACAAAGTATATCAGAACCCTTCCATGTCAAAGATAATTCTAAACGTCATCACCTTACTTTCAAACATCACTCTCAAGGCATTGGTATCCCTTCCAAATCTAAATCCAAGTGTATAGTGCCCCCTTCATCCCTTCCCTCCATCTTAGGTCCATATATTCATCCATCCAATAGTTCATAATCCACTTATCCTTTTCTAAATCAAGGTCAGGAAAGGCACAAATCTTGGAGAACCTTCCACATATCCAAAAATCCTCCATATCATTCCTATACATCCATAAATCCCAATACCTTCGGAAGAAACTTGGATGCCAAGCATAAAATTTGTAAGTCCAAAAATCTGGACATCCATCAAAGAATCAACATGTCCAATCTAATCTACATGTAGATACAAAGAAAAGAGAACTATCCAAAAGGCCAAAAAGGCCCATCAAATAAAAAGAAAATTCAAAGAATATGTGGGTTCCTAAATCCCTCGTTGAAGCAATGCATTCTAAAGAATTGCAAAGAAAAGAAAAGTCAAAAACTATGTGGATCTCAAGTCTCTCGTAAAAGACTTGCATACTAAAGAAAGATCAAAATTGGTGTTCAAGCTTCCAAAGGCTTCCTCAAATCCACCGTCCAAATAACTTCCATCCACTTCAAAATTCATTTTGGGTCCTTATCTCCCAAAATCCAAATCCATATTCACTTCCCCATCAAATCCAAAACCCATAGCCATTCCTCCATCACTCCAACACCCTTCAAGGTGTGTGCCAATGTTGACCTTGTCATCCTTTCCACATAATCTTAAACAAGTCTTCTCACAATCCATCCATTATTCAACACATATTTTCCATCCTTCCATACCCCTTATCCAATCCTTTGCATAAAGCCTAATCCCACTTCATCCAAACATCCATTTTATCTCCCTTTTTCATCACCTAACCAACGTCTTTGAGAATATCATCAAAATATATGATCCATTATTGTGTGTCATTTATTTCCTATCATGAGTCCATCACCTTCCAAGTCCAAAAAAGTAAAAAAATGGAAAAAAAAATTGCCTTGATGAAAACCTGGCAAACAGGCATCTTGGTAACACAAAGAAAAATAATTTTGATCAATAGTGAAAACCTGGAAAACAAGCACTTTGGGAAAGTACCGCGATGAAAACCTAACAAATAGGCATCATGTGTAAGTTATGAACTTCTTGCATTCCATACTCGGGGGAAGGTTCCATCCATGATATCCCATCATATCATACCCCTTTCATTTCCTCCATTATCGTATGTTCCTCATATCCCTTATCAGTATCTATATTTCCTTTTTCCCAACTTTGATCTTGACAAGGCTAGCGATCTCCCTAGAAGCATCACATGTCTTATCTGCTTCATGTTGTTTGAATCTCTTTGGTCCATCTTCCTTATCCTATCCACATCCCTTTGGTTTGTATCCCTTATCATATCCACATCACTTTGGGACACATATTTCCTATCTTATTGTAACCTTCAGTTCATATCCCTAATCTTGTCCATTCTTGATCTTGCTTGTTCTATCATTATCCTATCCAAAACCCTCTCTTGGTCTTGATGGAAAATAAATACATAAAATAAAAAATGTATTTTCAACATCCTCTTGACATGTCCACTCCTATAACCACATGTCATTCAATGCACCGTTCCATTACCCTATCTTGTCATATCCAATCCCTAAACTTAGTAAAAAAAGATTATCCCATCCTTGGATAGTCCTTGCCTTGCTAGACACTGAGGGAAACTCAATAAATCTTGCTCAAACATTCAGATAATGTCCTAAAAAATCCTATAAATTCAAATAAAAAGTCTTGAAATTTTTTTAAAACATTCATATACTCATCCTAGAAAAACACCTAAAAATTATAAAATATCCTAAAAAAATGATAAAAAAATATTGTAAAAGATCCTGAAATAATCCTAAAAAATAAAAATATCAAAAATTCATCCAAGGGAAAATTGTTCGAGGTGTCTGTGATAAGGGTCTTCACCTATGTGAGACACCATACATACCTCGACTCCAAACATATGAATCCTACGATAGACCAAAAACATCAAAAAATGTCTTGAAGAAACTAATAAAAAAAATTAAAGCATGTCAAAACCTGACAATAAACACATCTCTATCACAACAAACAAAAAGTGACAATCAAACATCTAAACTTAAATCAAAACAATGATCTTCATAAATCAGTAATGGACTCATGAGACCCGTCTTTATCAACAAACCAATTTGTTATCTTTCGATCAAACCAAAACAATCTTCCAATTAATTATCTTATACAGTGATGAATACACTCAAAACTACACATAATTAGTCTTATACGGGTAATTCATTTCTAAAATCAGACATAATTAATTAAATTAAACATCAAAATCAAACTAATCCATGATCAGTAAGGTTGTTGAAAAAGTTAGTAGAGTTGGTCCATTATTGATTTATCTTTCTTGATTGTGTCCCTATGCTCCTCAAGGATACCACCAAGTGGTGAGAGTGGCTATGATGGTTCATAATCTTATTTTCTTTTTTGTTGTTGTTTGTGGAGTGTTTCATGAAATTCTAGGGGCAAGTATAATGTAGAGTGAGTTTGATAAATATTATCATGCATCTAGAAGCCACACACACCCATGATGTAAGAAACCCTAGAATGATGTCAAATATTCCCTATTTTCTTTATGCTTGTCAATTAGAGATCGTAACAGTATCTAGATGGTCAATATCTGGGCGCATTCATATCTCTTTCTTTTCAATAAGGCACGATGATGACATTGGTAAAAACTATTTTTGGCAGCAACTCCGTACATAATCATGAATAGAATAAATTCAATTCTTCTAGTTCATTTCTCCTAATTCATACTTCTCACTAACATTTCTTCTATCAATCAAATTGGTCAATGCATCAATTTGTCAAATTTGTCAAATCATTTATATCAATCAGTCAGTCAATCAGTGATCACATGTCTTATACATGATCTATCTTTCCTGAAACCATATGTTGTTGCTTGTCTTATATAGGGTAAGTCTTCCCTGAAACCAGACGTTGTCGCTAGTCTTATACATGATGGATCCTTCCTAAAACCATACATGAATTTTGTTAACAGTCTCTATATCCAATACCAATCAAATAGACATCATCGTCTACTAACATTCTTCACTTCTTACTAACCATTCTTCTTTTTTTATCGTATATCAACTTGTCATCTAACATTCATCTTCTTATTTCGAGAGATCATTTCTTGCACAAACAATCTCTCAAGGGGGCATAAATCCACTTGCTATTGCTGGGGCAAGATCCAAATTAGATATTATTTGACACAATGCTCAAAATCACATTGTCTCAAAGAGGGGAAAATGTAGACACCCAAAAAAGGACATGCTTTCCAATTAACATTAATTCAACTAATTATTCTTCTATTAATTAATGGTTCTTTAATTTAATTAATTAATCATTGTATTCCTCTAAATTTGATGCAACAAAAAATTCCTTTAACAATTACAAAAATACAAGAGAGAAAAAAAAACACATAAGATTTTCAAAATTACAATCCTTCTTTATTATTCTTCCAAATACTCTTCTACTATAATGAGAGAAAACACTAATTTAAGTACAAATATGAAATTACCCTTTTTGGCAATTTTTTCATAAAACTATTTTTTGCCATTTTTGGTAATTTTTAAAACAACTCGAAAAAAGCTGATTTTTTCCGTGAAGCTTCCTAAAACTAAGATAAGATGAACTGCCAACTAACCTTCGAAATTGGAAACAATATTTCAAAGTTATTATAAAAAACAACTTTCTAAAAAAAAATTAAATACAACACTAAAATCTTTAAAAGCCACTAAAAGCTCCTGCATCATTCTCCTCTGGTTGAAAGAACGCAGCTCCTGCAAGTTATTTTTGAATGCATTCTTCTTTTCTAGATCTAATCATTCCCATTATACCAGATATTTATTGTATTAACCCAAAGAAGAGAAAATTGAATCTCTCTTAAATGCAAATCTACTCCTTTTTCCTGGTCTTCCAATTCTTTGGCAATTTGTTTTTCATCTTTGCAACTATCCCTGGATCCTTCTTCCTCTTATTTTTCTTAAACCATCTCCTATTCAGTGCTAGCTCAACTTTTAGATTCCAAAATTCAATTTCATGTGCATATACTTCAATAGCATCATTGTTCATGTCTACGTCATATAATATAACATCATATTCTCCATTACCATGATTTTCATAATACTTTTGAAAATCTACATATGCCTCATTAACAAACAAATCAGCAACATCTTCACTATCAACCTTATTATCAATAGGAATTTCCACTTGCTTAGTTTGAACATCATATTCAAATAATTGAAAATGACAGGAAGACTCATCTACAACTGTGTTTACTTTGTCTTCTTCAATTCTTGATGTCAAAACAGTCATAGGTATACTCACCATTTCATTTTCTACCTCTTTCTCTATTATTTTTGTCCTTTCTTTCATTTTCCTCTTTTGAATTATCTTTCTAATGGGCCATGTAATCTTCTTCGTAACTGGTAGGTACCATTTTTGCAACTCTAGGGAAAATCTTGTTGCCAATTCTTTTAAGGCTTGATCCAACCTTTGTACCTCCTACTTAAGATGTTCTAAATTTTCCTTGCCATCTTCCTTCTTCACACTTTTGCCTTTCATCTTCTCTTTTTTTTCTTGTTTCTTCTTTAGTGAGCCCTCACTCTGCAAGCATCTCTTTAACAAATCCATCTCTTCAAGCAAATCCCTTTGACCTTGCTTCCACTTTGTCTTTTGCCTCACCTAGGTCTTTTCTCTTCCCTACCTAGTCTTTTGGCAACCAAGTTCTCTTTTCAACCTGCACAAACACAAACACACAAACACCAACCTCTCTTTCCCAGATCTTCTGGGCTTTGATACCAGTGATGCAACCAAAAATTCCTTTAACAATTACAAAAATATAAGAGAGAACAAAAACACATAAGATTTTCAGAATTACAATCCTTCTTTATTGTTCTTCCAAATACTCTTCTGCTATAATGAGAGAAAACACTAATTTAATCACTTAATCACTTCCTTATATTAATTAAAAAAATAATATTATTTAATTAATCAACCTTAATTAATTGATCTTTATTGATTAACTAAATTCAATTTCCAATTTTCTATAGTTTGATTAATTACATTTAATTAAACTAAATTATCTAAGTATTCCTCTAGATTAAATTAATTTAATTTACATCAATTTCTAATTAATTTAATTCTAATCACATCTTTCTCTTTAATTGAATTTTTAATTCAAATTAAATCTTCAAAAATCAGAAAAAAATAAAAATATGAGGCAATTATAATTTCTAAAAAAATCAAAATCCTCATAAATTGAGAAAAACAATTTTTTGAAAATCACATCATTTTTAAATTAGAAAATAACTTTTTTCTTAAAATTTAATTTTAGAAACTCTTATCTTTCAAAAATCCAAAAAATCCTTTCATCTGTATCTTCTTCTTTATTTCCTAAATAACTCTCTGATTTTTTATTTAAATTGGAATTAA
>BSBK01004305.1:0-45000 GCA_027943335.1 Chamaecyparis obtusa | reverse complement strand
ATCATTTGATCAGGAAAGATTTCGCCAATTACTCTCAAGTTTAGTGGTAAGGAAGATCGATTAATATGGGCCCCAGGAAAAAATGGTTCATACTCAATCAAAGAGGGTTACATGATTCTCCAACATCTAGAATCTAATAAAGCTCCTTGCCACACATTCTCATTTTGTTGGAATCAAATTAGTCTCCCGAAGGCTGGGTGTTTTGCATGGATTGCTTTGAAAAAAAGAGCCCTTACAAGTGATAGATTATCTAAATTCCATATCTCACAGCCCTTTAATTGCCCTCTTTGTGATCAAGAACTTGAAGATGGAGACCATCTCTTTTTGAACTACCCTTTTGCACAACAATGCTTGCTTTTTGTTCTTGATAAATTACAGTACCCCACTCCTCTCCCTAATAAATTGTGGGATCTCTTTCAATCTTGGCCAGAGCTTTATACTTGTTGTACTAGAAAAAGTACCTTCATAGGGTTAGTATCACGAATAACTCAAATAATAATTAAATTACCACAAATAGCAAATCTAATTAAGCTAAGAATTGACAATTGAGCACTCTATGGATCTCTAGCTAGGGATGCTAATGATAAAGCTCTCAGCAAGCCTCCATTAGTGACAGTCCTAGAATGAGAATGAATGATAAGCTAACTAAATAGTTCAATTCCAAATTTAAAAGCTAATTAACTTCTATATTTTCCTTTCTAGCTCAAAATCTCAAGAGGTTTGATGCAATTCTCAAATTTGTGGATGATAATTGAGTGATTTATGCTTTTCTTTGATAGATTTTAGCAAGGGTAGGGGGTGTAGTTGAGTTGATCATGATTGAGTTGGGGTTAAGTCCTTGGTTCCACCCTTTAGAGATAATTTAAATGGATCTTCCTCAAAGCTTGGGACAAGAAGACAAGATGCTCTTTTCAAATGTGTGATTGAGATTCATTTTAGGCTTGATCCATGTAAGCTTTATCCTTGAATCCTATTGGTTGAGGCTTTTTCCTCCCGGGTGGTGTTGAGATAAAATAGGATTTAATCAATTGATTTTATTTAATTTGTTTAGCCATGTGTACCCCTTGAATGGGTTGATTTGATTTAAATTAAACTATGTAATTAATTAGATTAATTACACAATTTGTTGATTAATCATGATTTAATAGGTTCAAATTGATTTAATGGCTTTTGATTTTTAATTTAATTCAGATTAAAGTTTAATTGCAATTTATCCTTGATTTGATCTTAATTTGATTTAATTGCATTTAATTGTGTTGATTTTTGCCTTGATTTCTCACTTAATTGATCTTGTCCACTTTTCAGTGATTACAAATGCCCCTCTTTGAGTTGACTTGCGAAGCATGTCGATTCAAAGAATGCCCTGATCATCCTTGATATGAAGTCCTGATTCTATTGATGGTTGATCTCGATTTTGATAGAAGATACATGTATTGATGAAGCTTGATTGATTGAAGTTGATGACAGTCATTCAGATGATAGGTCACTAATATGATGCCTGATTTGACTTGATTTGATGTTTTGAGGCCCCACTGATGAATTCAAAAAATTTCACATTCAATAATTTGAAACAAGTTCTCTAATTTGAAATGATGATGTGATTGCATGCCCCCTCGGGAAATGAATCAAAATGATATTTGATTATTTGGTTGAGATTGGGAAATTTCAATTTATTTCTCGATAAAATCAATTTGAAAATGCCCCAGTCATGAGAGAATTTGATGAGAAAAGATTTTATTGATAAGATGTTGTTGATGATGGTTTGATAGTGTTTGATGGTAGTCATAATCACTTCGTTAATGTTGATGTCAATCTAATAGGATAAGTTGATGGATTGATATTTTGCTCTCAAGATCTAGAGAGACAAAACAATGATTTTCCTTCCTCATGATATAGAGTTAGGAGATTTGATGCACCCAAGATGAGAAAATCGATGATAAGATAACTTGATTGACGTTAGATGATTAACTGGATGATTTGACTGATTGATATTTGATACATGATATGATTATTGATGATTTCCTTGAGGTGGCATGGATCATGATTTACATGTACTTGTATCTTGATGATGTTGATGTACCTTTGATGATCAGATTAAGCATGATTTTTGATGATAGATACTTCAAGCATTGATGATGTTGATCAGGAATTTGATTATACATTGATAGACATTTGATGATGTTGATCAAGACTTTGATTATATATTGATGGACATTTGATGATGTAGATCTCAAGAAATTTGATGATATACCATTGATGATATCATTGATCATTTGATGTATCTTGATTTGGTCTTTTGATGATGATAACTCTACCCCCTTTATCTTTCCTTACATATATTGACAAAAAGTATCCACCCATGCAAACTAACATGTAATTAATCTATATGGATGCAGCTAGCTATCACGATTCAGAATTTGGATGCTTATTTTCATCATCAAGCTTTTTGGAACACAAAATTGGTACAACCCTCACTGGTTCAACCATGATGATATGAATACCTCTTTCCTTGGATTTTAACAATTGCAAGTAAACATACAAATAATTGATCCCTTTCATATACAAATGTCCTCAATGATTCTTTGATGATCATGTCATTAGACAGATTCACATACTGCTATGAATCAATGTGGCAAGCACTCAAGAAGAAAATCAAGAAAATACCATGTCTTCATCATCTCTCATCTAGTCAAACATCATCAATTTGCTAAAAAGACATGGTTCCAAAAATTAAGTAACACTTTGAACATTTTTGCTTTTGTTTGTAGATCCATATTTCAAAAACTTCATCCACTTTGATCCTTAGTTATATTTAAGCCTTTTTAGATTTTGATTTGATTGTTCATCAAATGTTGTTGTTTAGATCAAGTATTTGTATGTTTGAAATGTAATATCGATCAATAAGTTCAAGTGTAGTAATTTTTCAGTTTTGATGCAATGATTTTGAGCCAACTTGTGTCTATTTTGATAAGCTCAATGAACTTGGATTGGTGCCATTGGTTTGATTTAGTGAAGATCATGCTTTGTTGAGAAATGCAACTTTTGAGTGTTTACTTAAGGTTTGCAATTTTTAGATTTTTAGATTTTTTTTTTTGCTTTTTAAATATTTTTTATGTTTTTGGATTTTTTAGAGATTTTTGATGTTTTGGATTTTAGATATTTTGAATTTTTTTTGGATTATTTGAGGAACATTTTCACTTTTTTTTTTAATAGATTTTTAGAGATTACTAGTTCTCAAACAAGATCACATTGAATTTTTCCCCAATGTCTAGCAAGGTATAGGACATGAAAGATGGATTTGCAAACTGATGATTCACAAATGCATAGGCAATGATGGATGAATCATGTGTGTTACCCATAGGACCATCTCCTCAAGATTATCCAAGCTAGGGAAAAATAATATCTCAATATAGGCCAATGATGTGGTTATGGATAGCATATGGAATAATGACCTGGTGTCATGACAATGATCCTAAGGAGTGGTCATATCAAGATAATTTTTCTATTTTTCTTTTATTATTCATTTGGATCAAGATCAAGGGATCCATTGGATAGGATCACACAATCATGATAAAGGGGTGGTGAAGGCTATGAGTGAATATTCTGAGATTATGGGAAGGCTTCTTAGGAATAATGAAGGTGGCTTTAGGATAAGAAAGATCATGATAAGGTAGCATGAACACAACAAGTGAATAGGCTGATGGATAGGATAACTCATGTCAAGATACTTAATTGATGCAGGAGCATCTTGGGTCTTTGAGCAATCTTGCATCAACCAAAAATATTTCCTATTTTCTATTGTTTGCATTATAATCATTGCATTTATTGGTTTCATATTGTGTGAATCTTACATGATGTTGAGGACCTATTTGGGAACCTTCTCCTATGAGCACATAAGGATTGGATGGACCGTTTCAAAGTTATAGTTGTTTTCCTTGCCGCCGAAGTTATATTTTCCTACATTCCGCATGCTGATTGCGCACCGTGTAGATATTGATCCTTAATGAATCAGCCTTTGCACTCTTATGGAATTCAAGAGGACCTATATTAATATCTTAAACTAAGACCAAAAGTCCTAATTCATTATAAGTAAAAAGTTATGAACATTTTTCTTGGGTACCTATTTTCAGCCAATTTCACGCGAAACGTGGAGTGTTTCTTCTTGTGCGGTTCTGTGTGATGATATGGGGCCTTGAAAAGTTAGGGACATGTTATTGGGTCATTTTTGGAACTAAATGTAACTTCACATCATGTGGTGTTCATTCTCTCATTAGTTTTGATTTAATCTTCTAAACTGGACCTATAATATAATTAAATGTCTGACTGGTCGACTTGTGGCTTAGCTGGCTATATAATGAGTCTAGGTTGATGTAGAAGAGGAGGAAGGATGATTATCAATATACATAATTTAAGATAAGATAGGATGCAAGCTAAGATTCTAATTTCATAATTCATTGTATAAGGTTGAAACCTAGAAGGCCTCACAACTGGACATGTTGAAAGAAATAATATAATTACTCTGTTATTGCTGCCAGTTGCTTGTCTCATATCCATTGTGTTTTTAATTATTTCATGTGGTATTTATATTTATTCCATTGTGTAACTTTGAGCAGGGCTTATTTTTTGATTCAAGTGGAGTCAATTCTGCTTGATTCTGCTTGTATCTACCCTACCCCTACATCAAGTGGTATCAAAGTTCTTTCTTTCTTGTGGATTAGATCATGGAGAACCTTATTGGATTGGTTGTAGGGTAGAAAATCCAAGGTCTAACCTATAACTTGTAGAAGGTTATGATCTTCCTGGAACCTAATTGTCAAGATGGTTCATGGTAGAGGAAATGATAATGCTATCATGGATATGTTGAGGTAGATTGAAACTAGGCTTGAAGTTGTAGAGACAGCCTAGAGAAGAGGTGCACATCTTGAAGATGTTAGTGATGAAGAAGAGGAAGCACCTAATCCTAAACTTGAAGTTGAACATGATGAGGAAAGACTCTTGAGATTTTTGTCTAAGGCTAACTCTAGACCTGCAGTTGAAGTTTGTTGCCATGATGGAAGACTTGAGACTGATACACTTTTGGATTGGATCTCTAAGATGAATAAATACTTTGAGTATGAAGGTACTCCTGATAATAAGAAGGTTAAGATAGCAGTCACAAAGTTGAAAGGTCATGCATCTCTTTGGTGGGATCATTTTCAAACTAAGAGATAGAAAAGAGGAAAAGAAAAGATTAAGACATGGATGAAGATTCTTGGAAAGATGAAGAAGAAGTTTCTTCCAGCTAACTACCAAGTTAGTTTGATGAGAAAAATGCAAAATCTGAGACAAAAGGAAATGAGTGTGAAAGAATATATTGAGGAATTTTACAAATTGGATATTAGATCTGGACATGTGGATGATGAAGTTGAGAAAGTGGCTAGATACTTGAATGGTTTGAGGAAATCTATTCAAGATGAGATCATTTATGTTAAAATAAAAAGTGTGGAAGAAGTATACCAATTTTCTTTGAAGGTAGAAGAGAGATTGACAAAAATACATGAGTAAAGACAAAGAGGAAGAGGTGGTAGGCTTTAGAGAAGTAGAGGTAGATCTTATGGAGAAAGTAGAAGATTTGGAAATGCAGTGCAAGATAAAGGATGGAAAGATAAACCTGCTAAGAGAGGTAATTACTCTAGAGGTAGCTATACTGGTTACTCTAGGAATAACAATAGTGGGAAAAGAGAAGAGAAATCTTGGTTTAAAGGTACTTGTTACAAATGTGGTGAAGAAGGACATAAAGCTTTTGAATGTACTAACTATGGAAAGAAGACCGGAGGTAATGACATAAATAATTTGGCTTGTGAAGAAGTTGAGGAAATGTCTAATGAACCTAAACATGGTGAGAACTTAATGCTAAGAAGGATCTTGTAGAATGAAGAAGTTGATGAGGAACCTATTTTGAGGAAAAGTTTATTCAGAACTAGATGTAAGATCACTGATAAATGTTGCAAGGTAATCATTAATAGTGGAAGTTCTGATAATTTGGCATCTGAAGAGCTGGTTAACAAGTTGCAGTTACAGAGATTGAAACATCTAAGCCTTACCATATTTCTTGGATCTAGAAGGAGCATAAACTACTTGTAAGTGAACAATGCCTTGTTAAATTCAAAATTGGGAATTATCATGATGAAGTCTTATGTGATATTATGTCTATGGATTGTTGTCATATTCTTTTGGGTAGACCTTGGCAATATGATAGAAAAGCTTTGCATGATGGTAGATTAAATCAATATACTATTTGGATGGATGGAAAGAAACAAGTATTATTTCCTTTAGTAGAGAAGTTTGATGAAGGTCACTATACTATAGTCAGAGCATGCTTGGTTGATGGTAAAAAGTTTGCAAGAGAAATGAAAGAATAGAATATTTGTTTTTCTTTAATTCTAAGGAAAACTGAGAAACAAGATGAGTTAGAACATGCACCTGAGGTTAAACCTTTGTTGACTAAATTTCATGACATCATTTCTGATAATGTACCTGATGGTTTACCACCTATGAGAAGTATAAGTCACTATATGGATTTGATACCTAGAGCTAGTTTGACTAATAAAGTACCACATAGGTTGACACCTTATGAAAAGACTGAGTTGAATAGACAAGTGCAAGAATTTCTTGAGAGAGGATTGATTAGGGAAAGTTTGAGTCCTTGTGCAATACCTATTGTGTCAACACTGAAAAAGAATGGAGAATGGAGAACGTGCACTGATTCTAGAGCTATAAACAAGATAAAAGTAAAGTATAGATTTCCTTTGCCTAGGATGGATGACATAATGGATAGTTTGAGTGGAGAAAAGTATTTCACATAGATTGATTTGAAGAGTGGATGTCATCAGATTAGGATTAGAGAAGGGGATGAATGGAAAACTGCTTTTAAGACTAATGAAGGTTTGTATGAATGGTTGGTTATGCCTTTTGGTTTGACTAACACACCTAGTAATTTCATGAGGCTGATGAATAAAGTTCTAAAAATATTCTTGGGTAAGTTTTTAATTGTATATCTTGATGACATTTTGATATTCAGTAAGAGTAAGGAAGAACATCTTGAACATATCAAACAAGTATTGTAGAGATTGAAGGAAGACAAGTTACTAATCAATTTGAAGAAATGTTCATTTATGAAAAAAGAGATTATGTACCTTGGTTTTGTAATTTCAACTAATGGATTGAAGATGGACCCTGAGAAAGTAACAGTTATACTTGATTGGCCTACATCAAAGAATGTTGGAGAGGTAAGATCATTTCATGGATTGGTAAGTTTTTATAGGAAGTTCATCATAAATTTAAGTTCTATTTGTAATGCTATGACTAAAACTATGAGAGGAGATAAAAAGGATTTCAAATGGACACATGGAGCACAAAAGAGTTTTGAAACACTGAAACAAAGAATTGCAGAGTTGCCTACACTTGCTTTGCCTGATTTTAGTAAAGTTTTTCAAGTTGAATGTGATGCTAGTGGAAGTGCAATTGGATATGTTTTGAGTCAAGAAGGAAGACCTATAGCTTTCTTTAGTGAAAAGTTGAATGATGCTAAGAGAAAATATTCATTTTATGACCAGGAATTATATGTTGTTGTTCAAGCTTTGAAGAAATGGAGACATTATTTGATGCCTAAAGATTTTGTGTTGTATATTGACCATAAAGCTTTGCGGTATTTGGGAAGTTAGAATAAATTGAATCAGAGACATATGAAGTGGGTTGAGTTCTTGCAGAATTTTTCCTTTTCATTAAAGCATAAAAGTGGACATTCAAATAAGGTTGTTGATGCCTTGAGACGAAGAAGAAGTTTGCTGACAGAGATGAGAGTTGAGGTACTTGGTTTTGATGATTTCAAGTGTTTGTATGAGACTGACATTGATTTTGCAGAGCCTTAGAAAGCTTTTAAGGAAAAGGCAGTAAATGATAAGTGGCCTGATTATTTCATTCAAGAAGACATGATGTTTAAAGGAGTTCAATTGTGCATACCTAGAGGATCTATGAGAGAAAACATAATAAAAGAGAAACATAGTGGTGGACTTGTTGGACATTTTGGGATTGATAAGATTGTGAATTTTATTTCAGAGAGATACTTTTAGCCACAGATTTATAGAGATGTACAGAGAATGGTTAGAGGTTGCAAAATTTGTCAAATAGCAAAAGGAACTAGTTAGAATTTGGGATTGTATACACTTTTCCTTGTACCTAATAGACCTTGGGAAGATGTGAGTATGGACTTTGTTCTTGGATTTTCTAGAAATCAAAGAGGTAATGATTCTATTTTGGTAGTGGTTGATAGATTTTAAAAGATGTCTCATTTCATACCTTGTAAGAAGACATCTGATGCATTGCATGTAGCTAAATTATTCTTCAAGGAAGTGGTAAGATTGCATGGTTTGCATAAGTCTATTGTTTCAGACAGAGATACTAAGTTTACTGGTTACTTTTGGAGAACACTTTGGAAGAAGATGAATACTGATTTGACGTTTAGTTCTACATTTCACCCTCAGATAGATGGACAAACTGAAGTTGTGAATAGAAATTTGGGAAACTTGTTGAGATGTTTAGTTGGAGATAAGCCTGCTAATTGGGATTTAGTTTTGGCACAAGAAGAGTTTGCATACAATAATTTTGTGAATAGAAGCACTAAGAGGATACTATTTGAGATTGTTACTAGATTTCATCCTAAGGGAACCACATAGTTGAGAGATTTACCTACTGAGACCAGAAGGAGTGCTGAAGTTGAGGATTTTGCAGTTTACATGAGAACTTTACATGATGAAGTTAAAAAGAATTTGGAGGACAATAATCTGAAATATAAATAGAGAGAAGATAAGAGAAGGAGACATAAATCTTTTGAAGTTGGAGATGAGGTTATGATTCATTTGAAGAAAAATAGATTTCCAGTTGGTACCTACAACAAGATGAAAATGAAGAAGTTTGGACCTTGTAAGATTCTGAAGAAGTTTGATAGTGGAAATGCTTATGAAGTATAATTACCAGAGGACATGGATATATCACCTATATTCAATATTTTTGATATATCTAAGTACTTTGAATCAACTGATGAGATAGGAGATGATCTGGATTATCCTAAGAAAAATAAAGACAACATTGAGAAAATCTTGAATAACAGAGTAAGCAAGAGTACAAGAGGAAAGGACTACATGGAATATCCAGTTCAGTAGAAAGAAAAGCCAGTTGAAGATAGTTCATGGATTACACAAGATGAGTTGGATCTTTATGATTTAGGTCAGAAGAGTAGTGCTTGATGTGGATATCAGTTCTTTATTTACCCTAGGTGTCTAATGCAGGAGCATCTTGGGTCTTTGAGCAATCTTGCATCAACCAAAAATATTTCTTGTTTTCTGTTGTTTGCATTATAATCATTGCATTTATTGTTGTCATGTTGTGAAAAGATTACATGATGTTGAGGACCTATTTGGGAACCTTCTCCTATGAGCACATAAGGATTGGATGGACTGTTTCAAAGTTATAGTTGTTTTCCTTGTCACCAGAGTTGTATTTTCCTACATTCTGCGTGCTGATTGTGCACTATGTAGCCATAGATCCTTAATGAATCAGAATTTGTGCTCTTTTGGAATTCAAGAGGACCTAAAGTAATATCTTCACCTAAGACCAAAAGTCCTAATTCATTATGAGTAAAAAGTTATGACCATTTTTCTTGGGTACCTATTTTTAGCCAGTTTCATGTGAAACGTGGAGTGTTTATTCTTGCGCAGTTTTGTGTGATGATATGGGGCCTTGCAAAGTTGGGGACATGTTATTAGGTCATGTTTGGACCTAAATGTAACTTTGAATCATGTGGTGTTTATTCTTTCATTAGTTTTGATTTAATCTTCTAGACTAGACCTATAATGTAATTAAATGCCTGACTAGCCGACTTGTGGCTTAGCTGGCTATATAAAGAGTCTAGGTTGATGTAGAAGAGCAAGAGGAAGAATGATTATCAAGAAAAATAATTGAATATAAGATAGGATGAAAGCTAATATTTTAATTTCATAATTCATTGTATAAGGCTGAAACCTAGAAGGCCTCACAACCGGGCATGTTGAAAGAAATAATATAATTACTCTGTTGTTGCTGCCAGTTGCTTGTCTCATATCCATTGTGTATTCACTGATTTCATGTGGTATTTATATTGATTTTTTTGTGTAACTCTAAGAAGGGCTTGTTTGTTGATTTAAGTGGAATCAATTCTTCTTGATTCTGCTTGTATCTACCCTGCCCCTGCATCATTAATACTCATGGATATGTTCAACCTTGTCAAGATCAAAGGTGAAAGATGTAATACATATGCAAGTGAGATAAATGGTAGAAAGATGGAGGACATGATGGATGGAACGTGCCCCCAAGTATAGAGTGAATGAAAGAGAAATTACGCATGATGCCTGTTTGCCAAGTTTTCATCATGGTACTTGTCCAAGATGCCACAAGAAGTGGTTTTCACCATAGGACAAATTTATTTTTCTTTTCTTTTTTTTTTCTTTTCTCTTTTTGGATGGACTCAAGCCTCATGCTCTTTGTATACTCCTTGATAGGGTATTATATGATGGGCCAAGACCACTAAAAAGTATACTCAAAGATGTTGATAGGGTGACAAAAATGTGATATGGTGGATAAGGTAAAGGGTGACTAGAGATTTATGTTAGGAATAGTCCCAAGAGATAACTGAGAGGGGGGGGGGGTGAATCAGTCATCTACAAGTTTCACTTCTTTATCCAATTAAGTATACTTAAAATTTAAGCATAAAAATAATGAAAGAACACTCTAACACAACACCAATATTTTGGTTATGGGGAAATCCAAATAGGTAAAAACCCCAGTGGGAATTAACACCCACTAATGAACTGTACTAGTGTATAATGATCCTTGTTAGAAGATCTTACAACCCTGTTAGGATTTGATCTTTATAATGCAATAAGTATAGTGACCTGGTCAAAGGTCAGACCCTGTTAGGAGTCTTTTATGATTGACCCTATTAGGGGCGAGGATGCACTATCCGAGAGCTCACTACTCAAAGGGGTGAAGGCAACAACCTTCTGAATAACATATACACACTATATCTGGATCTTGGTGAGCTACAAGGTAGACCTACTATCTTGATCAGTTCCAATGAATAGCACACTCTATCTTCTTTGTCACATAGATCTCTTCTTGATGACACAATACTTTGCACTCTCTGCTCTGCTCTAATCAATCATCTCCATGTCATACTCCTACCAATCACAAATGACTGACTATAAGTATCTTTCCTCTAAATGATATAATCAAGTCAACTTGTTATAACCACCTTGAAATCATATTAGAGAAACAATAACACTCTTTAATAACATCTCTTGTTGTCTCTACTTATCATGTAACACAAACTGGGACCTATCCAAATCAATAAGTGTAGACGCATGCTACACATTGTCAGATCTACCAAATTTACTGATACTTTCTCCTTAAGATGACTTACATCATGCACTCTTAACCAAACATTATTAACTCTTATCTAATCACTAATCCAAGAATGCATACTAAAATGATAGGCACAACTCCTGTACCAATATACTCTCTGTCGGCTCTTCTAGATAAACACAAGAAACTACAACTGGTGAATAATGACTGCATAGCTTCACTTCTACTACACATCAGACTCTGCATCCATGAATGGAGAAACACTAACATGTGTCCATCACATATCCAAAGGTGCAAGGCTCCATGATAACTGTACAGACAATCACTCATAGAACACTGCCTGTAACTATGTCAAGAACACTGCTGACACAAGCTGCTACATAACTATCTGTACTAACAATTAACCTCTACATCCATGATATCACGCTAATAACATGTCCATGCTACATATACTCAAAGCTTACTACATAAGTCTTCCATGCATGCTACTTACCATATGTTGTCATCAATGACAAACATACAGTCAGTAATGGATTGCTGGCAAATCTCCAACAATATCCCCCTTTGGCATTGATGGAAACATATGGAATGAAAAACACCACCAATCCAAATGAACAATTCTTTTATAACATTCTCCATTTCCTCATCAAAACTCCCCCAAGGATGAATCCTCCATCTGCTGCAATATTCTTCAATATTCTCCATTTCCTCAACTGAACTGCTTCCATAACTGAGTACTACTCCCTCTTACTGCTATATATTAGTCCTCCTTAATCCTGTATGTACTCCCCCTTTAATACTATTTTTCATGACTATATACTACTCTACCTTTGACATCAATGGCAAAAGGATGCCAAACATTTAAGAACTAGTACTACTCCTGAAGTAGAGTAGTCAACCATCCATCAATCACTAAGGACTGATGCTCTCTCCACTTTCTCTAATTAGAATTAGGGAAGGGAATTACTCCCAGCTTCTCCATGAGATACTCAAAAGTATCCTTCGGTAAAGGCTTTGTGAATATATCTGCTAGTTGTTCCTTTGTACTCACATAGTCCAATTTGACTTCTTTCTCTGCCACTTTCTCTCTTAGGAAGTGATACTTAATCTCCATGTGTTTTGTCTTTTCATGCATCACAGGGTTTTTTGACATGTTGATAGTGCTAGTGTTATCACAATGAATAAAAATAGGATAATTAATCTAAATTCCAAAATTATTTATCATCTACTTGATCCAAATAATTGTAGAACAATTCAAAGCTGCTACAACATACTTTGCTTCTACTGTTGACTGAGAAATACAATTCTTCTTCTTGCTTGTCCAAGTGACTAGTCTATCATCATGAAATACTGCTCCTCCTGATGTACTCTTTCTATCATCCACACATCCTGCCCAATCTGCATTTGTATATACATGAAGCTCAACATTCTCTAAATTAGGATATCATAGACCATAATCTATAGTGCCTTGCAAATATCTGAATATTCTCTTTACTGACATGAGGTAATTTTGTTTAGGCTCTGCTGCAAATCTTCCAACTATGCCAACTACATTAGAAATATTAGGTCTAGTTTGGGTAAGGTATATGAGTTTTCCAATCATAGATTTGTACAATGTTATATCTACTGCTGGGGAATCATCTTCTTTTGTAGGCTTGCATCTGGTTATCATAGGTGTACCTACTGGCTTACAGTCATCCATCTTGAACTTCTTCAATATCTCTTTCACATACTTAGACTGATTAATGAAAATACCTTTCTCTATTTGTTGCACATTTAATCCCAAAAAGTATTTGATAGGTCCAATCATGCTCATCTCAAACTCACCCTGCATCTCTTTAGAAAATTCTGCACTAAGTTTGTCATTACCCCCAAAGATAATGTCATCAACAAATATAGCTACAAGTAGTAAACCTTCAGATGTCTCTCTTATAAATAAATTACAATCTGCTGCTCCTTTCTTGAATCCAATTTTTGTTAGATATCCATCAAGTCTCTCATACCAAGCTCTAGGGGCTTTCTTAAGTCCATAAAGGGATTTCTTCAATCTGCATACCATATCAGGCTTGTCTGATAAGGTCAATCCTTCTGGCTGCTCAATGTATACTTCTTCCTTTAACTCTCCATTCAAGAATGTTGACTTAACATCAATCTGATAAACTTTGAAGTTTTTGAATATCGCATAAGCTAGAAACAACTTAATGGCTTCTAATATTCTCACAGGTGCAAATGTGTTTGAATAATCAATACCTTCTCTTTGTGCATATCCCTTACATACTAACCTTTCTTTATTCCTTACTACTGTACCATCTTCATTCATCTTGTTTCTGAATATCCACTTTGTTCCAATCACTTTCTTATCACTATGTCTTGGGACCAGTTCCCAAGTATCATTCTTAATAATATGATCTAGTTGTTCTTTCATAACATCATGCCAATCTGAATCATTACATGCATCTTCAACACTTAAAGGTTCTATTGGAGCTCTAAATTTTGGCCAAAATTTGGAGTCCTATATAGTGATAAAACCCTAAAAAATGGCCTCTTAAACTCCATGTCCAATAATTAATGATGGATTACATGAAATGAGATGAAAAAATTACATTAATTTTCAATTCAAAGTTGAGAGATTAAGAAAGGAAGCTCTGTGATAGGAACAATCAAAATTCTATGATCAAAGCCTTCAGAAAATGCTGGAATTTCAACCTGCTAAAAAGATGATGCTGATAGAGGCTAAAGATGGTCTAATTTTAAAAATCTAAAAAAGACCCAGTTTAGGAAATCAAATTTCCTATTTCCAATTAAAATCTTAGCTTTCCACAAGGTGTTTTGATTTTTTGACCAGACCCAAATCCGAAAGTTAGGTAGTTATTTTTTAGTTAGTTTATTATTTTTTCAAAATAATTTGTAATAAAGGTGTGTCTTTTCACCCTAAAGAGGTGTGAAAGCCACTCAAACACATATATATACATAATGTAAAATAAAGATACAAGACAATACAAGATATAGTTTCATAGAATATAATTTCATAAACAACTACAACTATGAACTCTTATGTACCAGTTTTTCAACATCAATAAAGATAAGTGCTCTTCTTTTTATTTGTGGTTATAAGTTATATGTTTTCAATTAGTCTTTCAGATATTCTATTAAATAGAGTGTTTCACTATTTGGAATTCCCTGAGTATCATAATTCAAAATTAATATATACAACTCGAATATCAATTGTATGGTCTATGAACCTACCATTGTTCTTATCGGCCTCTTAATTTGAGTTAAACTTGATAGGATTAGTTGTGTAAATTGATTTGAATTTTGAATCAAGTGGAAGCCTCTGAAATGATGGTCTTGTCTTATTAAAGAAAGTTTTTAAAACCATCTTTGATCATACATAGGATTGAAAGTTTTTTGACTCTATAGCCCAAGTATTTAGAAGGCACTGATCTAATCATTATTTGGAAATTGTCATTTGGTTCATACTTTTTAGTTTATAGATCATTAAATCATTATTTCAAAAGCATTAATTTTAATTCTTTAGTATAATCCATTTAGTCAAGTATTATAGAATAGAGATTTTCAAGAGATTAGTTTCTTTCCTCAAAGGATCATTCACCACCTTTGGAGGAAATTTGTTTGTTTATGTACGCAATTGTGTGACATAGAGAATTAAATAGTTCAAAGTGAAATTAGGCCTACCAGCCTTGGCTTGATTAAGCCAAAATTGCAGAGGTATCAATTTGTACCTATTATTTAGCCAAATCCAAACCATCATTTTTGGGCACCAACAGGTTCAATCTAAGATAGTAAACATACCGCTTCATTGCTTGCTGAACTCTTTGCTTTTGATCTTGTTGTGACTTTGCCACTTTGATCTCCAATGATGTCATCCTTAGAGTGATATCTAAATGTAAACTTTGGAAATTTAGGTGATATTGACTCATCTTCCTTATGAGTTTCTTCTTCACTTGTTTCAGGGTCATTGAATAATACATCAATACTCTCAAACATTTCTTCAACAACTGTCTCACTAGTGGAAGGAATGGGTTCGTCTTCAATCATAGGTGCATAATCATGATATCTTTCTTGAACCATAAAATTTTCATGAATCTTAACATGAGCACTTTCAATGATATTCTTCAATCTCAAATTAAAACATCTATAAGCTTTTCTTTTAGTACAGTAACCAAGGAAAATACCTTCATCACTTCTTGCATCAAACTTGCCTATTGCTTCATCCTTCTTGATGTAGCACTTGCTTCCAAAGATTCTAAAGTATTTTACTGTGGGAACATTACCAAACCATAGCTCATAATGTGTCTTGTCTGTGCCAGGCCTCAATTATATTTTATTGATGGTATAGACTATTGTATTGACCACATCTCTCCAATAGGTGTGTGCAACTTTTTGTTCAATTATGATGGTGCACACTGTATCAAGGATGATCTTATTCCTTCTCTCTGCAATCCCATTCTACCAAAGGGTTTTAGGTGCACTCAGTTGTCTCTTTATGCCATGTTCTCTGTAGTACTCATAGAATCTGTCAGAGGTGAATTCTCCTCCTCTAACCGATCTTAGACACTTTATCTTTAGTCTAGATTCATTCTCAACCTTAGCTTTGAATATTTTGAACTTCTCAAATGCTTCTGACTTATCTTTCAAGAACGCAACCCACATCATTCTAGAATAATCATCAGCAAACAAAATGAAATACCTTTCACCATAGTATGATCTTGTTTGAGTTGGTCCACATAGGTCTGTATGAATCAAATCTAGCTTGTTCTCTACTAAGTTATGCTTGCTTCTAAATGAATTTCTCACATGCTTTCCCATCACACATTCCCTGCAAATAGTATCAACTGGCTTTGCTATGCTAGGTAGATCTCTTACTACCTTTACATTGCTTATCTTTACTATGTTATCAAAATTGATGTGACATAGTCTTTTATGCCATAACCAGTTGTCATCTACTTTGGAAACACAAGAACTTGCTTTTGAATTAAGTTGAAAAACATTACCTTTAGTCTTTGAACTTGATGCAATCATTACACCATCCTTGTTGTTAATGATGTACTTGTTGTCTTTGAACTCCAACTAATAACCTTTGTCAAAAAACTACCCAACACTAAGAAGGTTATGTTGCAAACCATCTACATAAAGAACATCATCAGTATTGTTCTTTCCATCCAATGTGATAGCTCCTCTACCTATAATAGGTTTGGGGGTGTTATCTCCAAATCTAACAATGCCACCTTTATATTTGTCTAGATGAACAAATCAATCTTTATAACCTGTTATGTGATGTGAACAACCGCTATCTATAATCCAATCTGTCCTTATGTCTGCTTGTGAAATCAATGCTAGCTCTTGCTCCTTTTTCTCATCTTCACAATCCATCTCATCAAACATCTTCTCCATAATAGCAATGAATCCAATTTCATCTTCAACTGAATCATCATCAAAAACTCCATCACCAACATAGTAGCATTCTTTTGTATACTTAGGCTTGTAGTTAGTTCTGAATTTCTTAACTCTTGTAGGACACTTAGATGCAAAGTGACCAATCTTATTACATGAGAAATATTTGAAGGATAACTGACCTTCATACTTTCCTTTTCCTTTCTTTCTTTCATAGAAATCATAGAAATAATTTCATCTATCTCTTTATCTTCATATTCATCATCAAAATTACCAAAAGTGTTTAAGGATTTCTTACCATGGACTGATGCTTTGAAGGTTGTCTCACTTTTAGGCTCTGTCTTCAATCTTGAAATCTCAAAAGTTAAAATTTTGTTGATCAAGGTCTCTCTCAATAAATTTGTTGTAAGTTGCATGGTCTCATCAAGGATGTTGATCTTGTTTTCATACTTTGTTGTAAGAGTAGTCATCAACTTATCCATAATGTCTTCCTCCAAGATCTCTCCACCATTATTCCTGATTCTAGCAACTGCTTCATTGATCGTTTGGTTGTAAGCTCTGATGTCTTTTTAAGGTATCATCTCTAATGCATTGTATCTTTTCTTCCATGTATTTTCATGTGCATTATTTTCTTATGTATCTCCTTCAAACATGTCTTCTAGGTGCTTCCATATCTTGTAATATGTG
Organism: Chamaecyparis obtusa; assembly: GCA_027943335.1. Lineage (NCBI taxonomy): Eukaryota > Viridiplantae > Streptophyta > Pinopsida > Cupressales > Cupressaceae > Chamaecyparis > Chamaecyparis obtusa. The sequence goes on along the minus strand of BSBK01004305.1, from coordinate 27,462 downwards.
TCTACTTTCTTTATCTCTAAAAAATCACTATCAGATAAGGCATTGATAAGGGCTTCTTTGTCTATTGCATTTTGATGGAACAACTCCTTTTGTTTTCCAGTAGCATCATCCTTTGCAAGATCTACAAGAGAGGGGATCTTAACTTCTTTGATAGCCACTTCAAAAACTTCAAAAGCAATGCTTTGAAAATGTGTCACCATTTTGTTTTTACAATCAAGATAGTTCTCTCCATCAAACTTAGGATTGTCTTTTCTAAAGAATGCCATTTGATCAACCTCAAGCTATTAAAATTTCTCTCTGAGGCACTTGGCTTTGATACCAATTGTTAGGAATAGTCCCAAGAGATAACTGAGAGAGGGGGGGGGGGTGAATCAGTTATCTAAAAGTTTCAATTCTTTATCCAATTAAGTATACTTAAAATTTAAGCATAAACATAATGAAAGAACACTTGAACACAACACCAATATTTTGGTTATGGGGAAACCCAAATAGGTAAAAACCCCATTGGGAATTAACACCCACTAATGAACTGCACTAGTGTATAATGATCCTTGTTAGAAGATCTTACAACCCTGTTAGGCGTTGATCTTTACAATGCAATAAGTATAGTGACCTGGTCAAAGGTCTGACCCTATTAGGAGTCTTTTATGATTGACCCTATTAGGGATGAGGACGCAATGTCTAAGAGCTCACTACTCAAAGAGGTGAAGGCAACAACCTTCTGAATAACAAATACACACTATATCTAGATCTTGGTGAGCTGAAAGGTAGACCTGATGTCTTGATCAGTTCCAATGAATAGCATACTCTATCTTCTCTATCACATAGATCTCTTCTTGATGACACAATACTTCACACTCTCTACTTTGCTCTAATATTTCATCTCCATGTCATAATCCTAGCGATCACAAATGACCGGCTATAAGTATCTTTCCTCTAAATGATATAATCAAGTTGGCTTGTTAGAACCACATTGAAATAATATTAGAGAAATAGTAACACTCTTTAATAACATCTCTTGTCAGCTCTACTAAGCATGCAACACAAACTGGGACCTACCCAAATCAATAAGTGTAGACGCACGCTACACACTGTCAGCTCTACCAAATTTACTGATACTTTCTCCTCAAGCTGAACTACATCATGCAATCTTAACCTAACATTCTTAACTCTTCTCTAATCACTAATCCAAGTACACATACTAAAATGATAGGCACAACTCCTGTACCAATATAATCTTTGTCGGCTCTTCTGGATAAACATAAGAAACTACAATTGGTGAATAGTGACTACATAACTTCACTTCTACTACACATAAGACTCTACATCCATGAATGGAGCAACACTAACATGTCTCCATCACATATCCAAAGGAGCAAGGCTCCATGATAACTGTATAGATAATCACTCATAGAACAGTGCCTGCAACTCTGTTAGGAACACTACTGACACAAATGGCTATATAACTATCTGTACTAACAATTAACCTCTGCATCCATGATATCATGCTGATAACATTTCCATGCTACACATACTCAAATATTACTACATAATTCTTCCATGCATGCTACTTACCACATGTTTTCATCAATAACAAACATACAGTCAACACTGGCTTGCTGGCAAATCTCCAACAATTTATGCAATGGATTGGATAAGGGAAATGGAAGGATAATGAATGAGAGGATAATAATTCTTTCTATGTATAGGCATGAAAAAGGGAATGGAAGGATAATGAATAGGAGGATAAGAAGTATTATCAAGATCAACATTGATACACAACTTGAAGGGTAGTGGAATAATGGAGGAAAAATGGGTGAAATGGCTTGGGATTTTGATGTAAGAGAGGATATGGATCTTGGGACACAAGGACCCAAAATGGATGGATAAGATGGAATATGTTTGGGAGAATGTGAAGTGGAAGCCTTTGGAAGCTTGAATGTCAACTTCAATTTCTCTTTCGTGTGTAATTCCTTCAAAAGTAACTTGGGAATCCACACTTTCTTTGATTTTTATTTCCTTTTGGATGCTTTAGAATGCATTTCTTCGATGAGGGATTTAGGAACCCACATTTTCTTTGATTTTTATTTTTTCTTGATGGACCTTTGTGGTCTCTTGAATATTTCTTTTTTTCTTTCATTCACATGTCGATTAGATGGGACGTGGTGCTCTTCATACATAAGTGGATTCTTGGAATTCTGATTTTTATGTTGTGCATTCAAATTTCTTCCAAAGGACTTGGGATTGGTGGATGAATAATGTTGATATGGCTGGTTTATATGGATGGGTTCATATGGATGGGTGTTTGGTTTCTCAAGTATGTATGTCTTTGTTGATCTTGATACATGGTAAGGTAAGGGGATGGTGGGATAGGGATGGTAGGAAAGGTTGATGGAGGGATATAGGGACCAAGGATGGATTTGGAGGATGTATAAGGAATATGCTTAAGCACAAATGGAGTTAAATGGGATGTGGGAGGGATATCAACATCTTTATTTTGAGCTGCATGGTCAAGGCTTTTGTCTTTTGGATTTATCTTTGTACCAATAGGCTTATATGTAGCTTTTATAGGAGTGACTTTGATAGGAGCAGTTGAATCTTGAGATAGATATGGAGGCTTATGAAAAGTGGATGTTGGGGTACTTTGATCTTGACAAGGATCTTTTGATAGCCTAGGAAGAATACTTTTATTTTAATTTTCAATAAGTTCATTAGAGATGGAAGGAATACCTTGATATTGCTTAGGAGATGGGTATGATATAGGAGGTGAAGGAATATGGGGTGTTTGAGATGGAAGGATATCTTCTTGAAATAAGTGGAAGGGTATGAAGGATTCATCATGGGATTCTTGGGATATGGGACTTTGGTCAACTATAGGATAAGAAGGGATATTATCTTGATCTTAATCCTTCATAATACTTGTTTCTTTGCACTTTTGATTAGTCTCTTGACATGGAGCCACTTCTAAGTACAATGTAGGATTTTGGATGTTCACATGGGATTCTTGAATGGCTAATGAAGATTCATTTGAAATAGGTACAATAGGCATTGTATCACATGAAGGCTTGGAGTCTTTAACCTCTGAAGCATGAAAGAAGTTTGTAGAAATATGTAGGTTAGCTTGGATCTCTTTTAGAGGTAGCCCTTGAGGGTATACATAATAATTATGAAAATTGTTTGGATCTTTTTTTGATGGAGGAATATTGGATAGCTTTGCTTCTATATGAAATGGAGGAATAGTGGAATAGGTGAAAGCTATAAGAGGACCACTACTAGACATGTGTTGATAATTTTGATCTTGCTTGAGAGTAGTATCTTCATTAGATGAGTCATTATGATCTTCAATTTCAATTAAGTCATCATCAATAAGATTTTGGATTTTATGTTTAAACTCCATGCAATCTAAAGTTTCATGCTCATTATGTCTATGATATGCACAATAGTTACTCAAAAAGATAAAACCACATGAAGTGATTTGAGGCAACGTGATGAGATCATTTTCAAGGAGTTTTTCCAAAGCCGATTCGTATTAAATTCCTAAAGGAGTAAATGATCTATCCCAAGGATATTTGGATGTATTTGTGTTTCTCAAAGAGTTTTCATATGATGAATATTATTGAGATGGGACTAATTCCTCTTGATTTCCCATATCAAAGATGAGATTCTCTTGATATTTTGAAATAGGTTCTTCATCAAATATTGGTTTATCATTAGGATATTTTTCATCAAATATAGGGTTTTCATGATATTCTTTTGGATCAAATTTTGAATTATCAAAGATATGGTGTTCATGATGTTTTTCTTGATCATAGAGGTAAGGAAACAATGTTCTTAATGAGAATTGGTTGGATAATGTTTCCATTTCTTGAATTCTTGTGAATAGAATATTCTTTTGAATCTTTATTGTTAATTGATTTTTGGATCTTAATAGATGTTTTCTTTTTGTAATCAAAGGCCTTCAAGCACAACACAATAATTTTGTCAATTATCACAAGAATGTCTTCCAAGCAATCTACCCAAGGTCAAATTTGGCTTTTAAATGGCTCTAATGAGGTAGGCTTGCTAATTTATCAAGGTATTTAATCAAGATTCCATTCAAAATGGATATTAAACTTTCATCCTCCAAGTATATTAAGAGGCTTCCCACCACTGATATGTCAGAGTTTTGCGCAATCCCAAAGGACTACTCGAGGAAGTTCAAAAATTTAATACCCTTTTGTCACACACCCCATTAAGGTGCATGCATTTTTTTTTATAGTGGGTTGGATGATTGTGGCAAAGGAAATTGTATCCCACTTTGGGTTGTCCCTCTCACCGGCCTTATTAAGGCAAATCTCAGGAGGCGAGCCCACTATTGATCTAGCATGTTCATTTGAAAGCAATAAAGTGGAATAAAGAGATAGGTTTTGGGAGTTTGATTCACAAAAAGGTGAAGAGAATATCCCTATCCATTTCTCAATTCCCAAACACTTTTAAAAAGGTTCAATTACCAAACCCACTAACTAATGAGAATCGAGTATTTCTACTCTTTTCCACAAACAAGGGGTTGTTCAAATTTAGTGCTTGATTTACTTAGCCTTTCTTTTAATCAAGGAGTTTGAAATTTTTGGCATTTTGATTCACTTAGAAAGTGAAGAGCATAGGCCTAATATCAAATCCCTCAAACAATAATAGGCTTCTTTAATTACTAGATTTTGAAATTGACAAGGCCACAATTTAAGAAAAAATTGACCAAGTTTGAGGCTTACCTTGTTTTGTAGCTAGTAAATTCTACGGGCATTTTTGATTGATTTTTCATTTTTATGCTCACCTAGTGGTGATCGTTCCTTTCCAATCGCTTCTCCTTCACCAAGTTAGTCAACAAAACCAACCAAAATGAAGAAAAACAAAAATAAAATTGAATCTAAGCCTTATTTGTCAAATTTTAGAAAAACTTGATTAAGGTGAATAAATCCAATTTAGTGATATGAACTTTTCTTTATATGCTTCTAAAAATTTCAAATATTGTTCATATACCTTGCTTTCTTGCTGAAAATCTTCTAAAACCAACTTGATGTGTGCAATATTCTCCTCCTTGATCCTTTTTGTCAAAGCTTTCCCTTCATGGTTAAATTTAGTCTCTGCTTTTTTTATTCTTTTATGACCAGTCAGCCTACAGACATAGATAAATCATTTCCTGCAAGTTAAATTCTATCAATTTTCAATTTAATCAAAAGCGCTTTTAAAATGATTGAAATCTTAAAATGATTGAAAGTGCTACAAATCAAATTAAAAGTGCTGCAAAAATATTTAAAAGCATTGTTAAACTTAGCAAAGGCGTCAAGAAAATATTAAAAGTGTTGGAGAATTATGCAAACACGCTGGCGAGTCAGGGAAAAAGCGCTAAGAGAAAATTAGATAGATGATAGAAGAAATCAAAAGTGCTGAAACTCCATGTAAAGGCACAAAAATTTGTCGTAGACGTGCTATTTCAAGTCTCAAAAGCACTAGAGAAACTAGTAAAAGTGCTTCAGAAAGGATCAAACATGCTATTTCACCTGCAAAATAGAGAAGAAAATAAGGAAAAAATCTAGAAATATGAAAATTTCCAAATTTTATGAAGGAATGAGGCCTAATGCCCCACGGCGGGTGCCATTTTTTTGTACTAGAAAAAGTACCTTCATAGGGTTAGTATCATGAATAACTCAAATAACAATTAAATTACCACAAATAGCAAATCTAATTAAGCTAAGAATTGACAATTAAGCACTCTATGAATCTCTAGTTAGGGATGCTAATGATAAAGCTCTGAACAAGCCTCCATTAGTGACAGTCCTAGAATGAGAATGAATGAAAAGCTAAGCTAAATAGTTCAATTCCAAATTGAAAAGCTAATTAACTTCTATATTTGCCTTTCTAGCTCAAAATCTCAAGAGGTTTGATGCAATTCTCAAATTTGTGGATGATAATTGAGTGATTTATGCCTTGCTTTTATAGATTTTGGTAAGGGTAGGGGGTGTAGTTGAGTTGATCATGATTGAGTTGGGGTTAAGTCCTTGGTTCCACCCTTCAGAGACAATTTAAATGGATTGTCCTCAAAGCTTGGGACAAGAAGACAAGATGAGTGGACACGATTCTCTTTTCAAATGTGTGATTGAGATTCATTTTAGGCTTGATCCACGTAAGCTTTATCCTTGAATCCTATTGGTTGAGGCTTTTTCCTCCCATGTGGTGTAGAGAGAAAATAGGATTTAATCAATTGATTTTATTTAATTTGTTTAGCCATGTGTACCCCTTGAATGGGTTGATTTGATTTAAATTGAACTATGTAATTAATTAGATTAATTACACAATTTATTGATTAATCATGATTTAATAGGTTCAAATTGATTTAATGGATTTTGATTTTCAATTAAATTCAGATTAAAGTTTAATTACAATTTATCCTTGATTTGATTTAATTGCATTTAATTGTGTTGATTTTTTGCCTTGATTTCTCACTTAATTGATCCACTTTTCGGTGATTACAATACCAACTCCTTTTTTTCCAATCTTTGGATCTGAATCCTGACTTTAATTGTTTGGGCTCTTTGGTGGGAGCGCAATAGGAGGATTTTCTACCAGAATCCCTCTACTATTGAAAGTGTTCTTATCAACATTGAAAAATCCATATCTAAAGTTGTTAACACTAATCACACAAAACACAAATGCAATCCGGTTTTGTCTAACTGGGAAAAGACTATTATTTGTGATTGAAAAAGTATACATGTGCCTATCGGTTGGTATCAAAATCCAAATGCTTCTCCCTCACAAGATAGAGACAAAATCCACTGGATCCCTCTTGCTTCTGGGCATGTTAAACTCAACTTTGATGGTTTGTCAAGGGGCAATCTAGGAAAATTAGGTGCAGGTGCCTGTATTCAAGATCATTATGGTGATGTGCTTGCTATTAAATCTAATCCTCTACCTCTAAGATCAAATAACATAGAAAAAGCACATGCTCTTTTTTTAGGTCTAGTTATGGCAAAACAAGGTGGCTTTCAACTTATACAAGTTGAAGGTGACTCCATGATTATCATCAATGCATGCATAAAAAGGGAATCACATAACTGGAAGTTGGCTTACATTCTTCAACAAATCTAGAAAATCCTAGATAACTTTGAAGAAGTTCTTATTTCACACACCCTTCATGAAGGGAATGCCCTTGCTGACTACTTAGCAAACTTGGGATGTGATAGTTGCACTCATGATGCAATATTTCCAGAAGATGTAATTAACAATAATGTTGATTTGCAAAATTTGATTGTCATTGATAAAAAAGCTTGCAGATGTCAGGAGTGATCTAGTTAGTACTTGCTCTAATTTATGACAAGGGGGATAATGATTGATGCTGGACATACATGTTGTCATATTAATACTTATTCTTCTACATATTGGTTTTGGCGGCTTGTCCTCTCATCTCCCACAAACTTGTTCATTATTTTGATTGACATCACCCTCACAATTTGATATATACCATGTGACTCCTGGTGCATGAATTATACAAAGGATTACATGACACTCATTATTGGGCATGAATTTGAGCATGTATTCTCTCTGTAATCAATGTCATTTATTGTGAGCTCTTCAATGGGACGTTGCTATGTCTGGCTACATATGTGAAATGCTATGAGCTCACTATATAATTAATATCCCTGTCATTGAGGAAGCTATGTGTTTTAGTCACAAAATAGATTTCTCATTTGCTAAGTGTCCATAATGCATCTCTTGCAACTTGATTCATGAGGATCCGCTGCTACGGAATTTTAGAATTTTCTTATTATCGGGGGTTTCAGAGCTTCCACTTCCGGCTCACGTCGATGACAGTTTGATAGACTTAGTTTTCATTTGCCACTCTTTGGTGATTCATAGGGCTATCCAGAGAGTAATTGGTGAGAATATGCTTTCACCTAAATCTTCGCAAGTCCTCTTTCCATCACATTTGGTTTCAATTTTTCTCTCCAGCTCCTTGGACTTGATGTATTCTATGGATTTATTACTGCTAATTGCAAACAAGGTAATTTGTCCAAAATTTATCGACGCCAATAAGCTTATGATGGCCATTCACAAATATGATTTGTGGAGTGGAGATGATTTTCTGGGAGTTTTGTTCCCTCATTACCTTCTGTTTGCCTCAAATGAACATATGATGATACACACTAGTGCCAAGAGGACTTTGGAATGACATAGCTACATGATCTTTTAAAACACTCTGCAAATTGTGGCTTCAGTTCTTGGCTGAGAGCTTGAGGCCTCCATCAGAAGAACTATCAATGCTCTGCTTGATTTGTTGGGAACCCCTAACATTCCTCCTCATCCCTCACAGTTGATGCTGGATACTGTCACTGGTTTGGATTCTTCACACTCAACGTCCCTTGTTCCAGACCTTAACCCACCCATGCTGGTGGGTAATCAGTCAGTGGCTCTACAGGATATGCCAGCAGCTTCAACTTACCAGCTACCTGAACATTGGCAATCTGATAATGATAGGTGGGACTCTTTGGTTTCATTTGGCCCTCCAGATGGTTGGGAAGAAGCTTGGGTCCCTTTTCATGGGAATATTGTAGATATGGAGGAATAGCTCTTTGCTGCTGGAAATTGTAGATATGGAGGAATGACAAACCATTGTGGAGCTCCTCATTTTGGGTTTTTTGGAAACATTTTGAGTCTTGTTGGATAGCAACCTTAACTGTACATGACATTATATTTTTGGTTGTTAAATTGTAATTTGAGGATCTCCTCTAATATATGTATTGGTCCAATGATTCTGAGTTTTCTTTCCTAATTCTTTCCCAGATGAGTCTTTGAATCAGAGTATTTATAAATATATATATGGTGCCAGTCCACTTTTGTTTTTTAAAAAAAATTAATCTTTCTCTTTAATTGAATTTTTACTTCAATTAAATCTTCCAAAAAATAGAAAAATAGAAGATGAGGCAATTATGGTTTCTAAAAATTCAAAATCCTCATAAAATGGAAAAAATAATTCTTTGAAAAATAAATCATTTTTAAATCAGAAAATAATTATTTTCTTATAATTCAATTTTGGAAACTTTAATCTTTCAAAAATCAAATAAATCCTCTCATCTTTATTTCCTCTTTTATCTCTCTATCTTTTGAGTATAATTGGAATTAAATCTATTTTTCTCAAAAGTTACCTAAATCTTCTCTAGTCTCTAATTATCTTGTCCATCCAATCCGCTTTCCAAAAATTGATCTCAACCATCTATGGATTTATTGAAAATCTATATAAGCTACCCTCATTCCTCACAATTTCATCTCTCAATTTCATATCAAACTTATGTTGAAAATTTTATGATCAATCAATCATAAATTCTTGGAGCTTTGAGTCAAGGTATTGTCAAAATCACCCCTGAGTGCCACACCTCAACAAAGCAAAGAGAAGTAATAGAAGCCTCAAGTGTCATATTGGTTTGTGTATTTTTTTGATTTATGAATATGATGCTTATTATTTTGTTATTTGTAGGGGTAAATAGTTTGATTAGTTACTATTTTTAATTAAATAGTGCTACTAATCTTGCTTGTTTAGCTTATGCATATTACCCCTACAACATTTTGGTGAGACCGACGTGAATCAACAGTCCACGGACCACTTACAGGAAACTAACAAAAAATTTAGTCTCGAGTATACGACCAAGATTTTAAATTTTAATTTATATTTTGTAACTTCTTTTATTTCGCAATTGTCTCTTTTATTGCCACATTTCACCTATATATTGCCACAACAAATAGTGATTTGTCACAATTGCAGGGGATTTTCCGCAATTGATTCTTTTATTACTAGATTTGATAAATTTTTGCCGCAATTGATCTTTATTCTACCAAATGATCTTGGTTTTTTCATAATTTTCTGACAAAACTTTGCTTTTGTTTTTTAATTCCATAGGTTTTTTTTGTATCAGTTTGTGTACCTTGATTTTTGTGCAAGAAAAGATAGGTTTAATGACAATTGGAAAAGAAAAGGGTTGTCATGCGTAAGCTAGGTTTTTGATCAAGGAAAGTACTCAAGATCGTAATTCAACATCACCAATGATAGTAGAAAGTACTTCTAGCAATCCAAATCAAAGAAGAAGCCCAAGGACTTGATAGGTTTGAACGCATTATGCAAGGTTATGAGATGAAATATAATTTCTATTTGGACTAGTGAATGGTGATTATCATTTTATTCTTTTTTTATAGCATTAACAAGTGTCTCTCTGTTGGTAATTTTATAAAGCTTAAGGTAAGAAAAAAGAATGCAATTCATAGCGTGCATGTCAAGGACCCCAAGATTAACAGTTTGCATCCAGGTTGGGGAGGGCTTTCAAATAAAAAGACAAAATTTCCTTTCAAGTTCTTTGCTTTATGTTTGTGTTTTCTAAGTTAGAACACCTAGTTTGGGAATTAAAAAGAACAATTATCTTCCACACATTTCCTTTGGATAAGGAAAATGAACCCAATTGTCTAATGTGTCTCACATTTTTTTCCCAAGAAAGAAAAAATGTATCCTCTCCCCTCTCCTTCATGAATCTTGGGTGAAGAGAAATTTTTTCTATCTTTAAAGGGCATTCTTTGGTGGAAAAAAAGATACTTACCCCAAGGAACAACCCAATCAGTAACAGGCTAAATCCAAGCCCTTATGAACCAGTATATAAGAAATGTCATTGTGCTTAGTATCACAATGAATAGGTGTGAGTTAGTTATGGTAGTGAAAATCTCCTCTAGTGCTCGTGTGGTATGTTACAGTCCCTAATTACAAGCTAACCACTTATAGTTAAAGGATTGGGAGAGCCCCTTAATTGGGAATATCATTTGATCATAGCCACCTGAATGGATGACCATACTAAAAACCATGTTTTAGCTACCAAAAACCTTCTATTTGTTGGTGTTAAGGGTCCCTAAAGACATCCCAAAACTCTTGTGTCTCTTTGTAGAGATAGAAGATCCTTGGGAAGTGACTACCCTTTGAATTCAGAGCTTGGTGTGCTAAAGAAGTGAGTACACTACAAGGAGAAGCTCGTGTCTCCAAGCTCCTAGGCTATCTACATTGAGTAAGCATGGCTAGACTTAGTCCAAGTGGGAATTCAACATATATTATCTTGGCCTACCATAGGTTGTGATTCTGTTTTGTTACTCATAGATTACAAAACACTTTGTTTTTTGTACTTGCTTGAGTTCTATTTTAAAACACAAAACAAAACATCTTACAAGTACAAATGTGTCAAACATGTTAAAGTTTTTTTATCTATTCAATAGCCTACTAAAAGAAAGCAATCAAGACTGGAAACTATTTTATTCTTTTTGCATATTGAAAACTACTATGTTCAATCACTAAAATTTGAAAATGACCAAATTCTAAGATCTAAAAACTAAAACTATGTTCCTCTATATTCTGACACAATTTCTTGTGCTTTACCACATTTTCTAGCACTTTACCACAAGTATATGTTTTATTTCTGCAAACACCTTCTTTATTGTTACATTTGTCAGTGCTTTGTCATAACTGCCTAAATTATTATCGCAATTACTTTCCTAATTATCACATCTACCAATACTTTATTGCAATTGGCTATTTTATTACCAAAACAACATGTTGATTGTCACAATCACCTAATAAAATTAACCTTTAGAATACTCTATTTCATAGCAGCATTATTTGTTCCAGCCCAATTTTTTGTTTTAGCTCCTAATCTTTCATAAATATGTTATTTGAACACTAGGGTTATAGTGATATTTTAAACATTTAGGATATCTTTTTTTAAAGTTTAAGTTTTTGTTTAGAATGGGTGATTTGAAAGGTCAGATTAGACTACTCTTGATCTTTGCATCATATTTTCTCATCACACATTTTATGACTCAGTGCCTCATCTAGGGAAAGGGTTACATCATATCTTGCCACCACCTTTTGAGATCAAGGAAAGTTGAGTATTTTCCTTAGAATTACCTTTTCTAGATAGGAACTATAACTTGTTGATAGAGGATATCCCTTTTGATTAGCTTAGATCACATCCCTATCCTTTTCAAATCAATAGCAAGATGGAGCTACCTTTGCACACTTTTAGTTGTAGACCAATTACATGATCACAAACTAGAAATCAACTAGCGGATCCTTATGTTAACCTTTTCCCTCAATGGGAGGAGGAACCAAAAATTAACCCCTATGAACAATTTGACCCATCTATGTTTCACGAGTCTATCAACAACCCCATGGATCAAAGTTGTTTCAAGATGCAACAAAAGAAGAGATAGAGGGCATTGAACAATACACATATGCCTCACATGTTGTAGAAAATGTGGTTGAACAAAACCCCAAAACATATATAGCAATTCGTTTGTGCAAAGGAATCAAAATTACTCCTAGATTTGATGTTTCTATAATCTATCCTGAGAACCTAATTAGTTGGACATAATACAACATTGTAAAAATCACTTATAGTGGTGTCCTAGATAATGTTAGTACCAAAGTCTTCTCAAACAATCCCCAACACCAATATCAATGATCACAAAATCTCAATGCCTTACATTTTCAACAAGTACCACAATCTAGAGCTCAATATCAAACCTACAATAGACCATATGTGCCTACATCACAATCTCAGTATCAAAGAAAAGCTAATGTATCTGCTAATATTGAAGACATGCCACAATGAAAATTTGATATCCTTAGGAAAGAAATTCAAGACATGAAAACCCATGTAGATGATCTTAAAATTTAGAGACAACCAAATCCTCACACTATAGAGGACTTATATCCTTATCATCTTAATCAATGAACCTAAATGCCTCATATCACATCAATGTCGATGAACACTCCTGTATTTCCTAAAATCTACCATTGAGGGTCTATCAAACAAACATAATTACAAATATGTCATCCTTTGGACATCAATCAAGCATAATCAATAAGCAGCCTATTGTACCACATATTCAATCAACAAATAACTTACAACATGCAAACATCAATGTGGTATCACCAACAAGACTTCTCAATCGACAAAGATTTCAATCTAATCCTTTCAAATTTTTATGTCAAAAACTAGCTCATAGACATCATGCTATTGTTGAACAAGATCAAAATCATCTACCCATGTCTAGTAATGGCACATTCCAAAACAATCACACTAATGATATATCTGTCTCCCATGAAGAAGTTTTCCCTCAAGAAGCCTCCATATTTCCCCCTATTCCTTCATATCATGAAGCATCATAAGAGAAATATTTCCCATTTCTATTAAATTATATATCTAGTAATGAGATCTCCCAAGGGCTATCCATAGTTTATTTCCAAGCTAGTCTCTTCCATGATACAATTCCCTTCTACAACTCATCTATCCTAGATCCAATGCCACCATATTCTCCATTCCTAGACAAACCTACTCTAGAGAGTCCCATTCCATGTCCTTCTCCCTCATGTCAAAATATTGGAACCTTCCAAGAATCCATTGTACATATCCAAAATAGTAACCCATTTCAAGAGGGTGATACAGAGCATGAAGAAACAAGTCCTAAATAAAATCATGATCAAGATCCCAACAATCACCAAACTTGTCCAAATTTCAACCAAGATCCTATCTTCTTGGAATTTAATAATGATCCTACCATCCAGATCCATCCTATCAATGAGGATTCCCATCTATCCCAAGAAAAAAGTGTCCTTCAAAGTCTTATGGACCTTCCACTTCCTATTCCTAAGCAAGATCATAACATCATGTTCATTCTTCCAAATGATTACATTCATAGTCAAGAGAAGAACACCCTTAAAATGGAGTCCAATGACCCCCATCCAAGTCAATGTCAAAGTATTCCTTCACCTTAATGTCTACCAAAAGATCTTATAATCCCTCGAGATCCTCCTCATGATCCTACCATTCCTTCATCTCCTTGTCCTAATCCTCCATGTATTCCAAAACATCCTATCCTATCAAATGATCTTGTCATTCCTCCTATTCCATTACAAGATCCTATTATTTCTCTTTATCCCTCTTGTGATCCCAGCACACTTATGCAATTTCTTCACAAACCCTATACATGTCAAATGAGTTCCTCCACTTCCATCCAATATGGCCCAATCCATTATCCTAATTGTCCACCAAAAGATCCCATCATCCCTACAAAATCTAATAATAATCTCCCTACGTATAAACTTTGTTCATCCACTTTAATTCGAGCCAATATACTTCATAATCCTATCATTCCTTAAACATGTGCTCGACCTCAAAATGGACCCACATCTTTCTATTAAAGTAACAATTATCACTTTGCTAAAAAGGTTTTTTAAAGCATGCACTATCAAGGAAAGGGTTGGGCATCCATGAATAAGACATATTAGAACCTCCTTATATAATATCAAACCCCAAAAATCATGGCCTTGGCTACATGACTCACACTCAAGATGTTGGTACCATTCATAGATCCTACATTCCCCCATCTAAACTCAAGCATACATTAAAGCCTCAAACCTTCCATCCATCTTAGGTCTGTATATTCCTCCATCCATTAGTTCACAATCCACTTATCCTACCCCAACTCAAGATAAAAAAAGGCACACATCCTTGAAAATTTTTCCACAACATATCCACATGAACCCTCCATACCATTCCTATCTATCCATAAATCTCAATTCTTTGGGAAGTAACATGGATGCCAAGCATAAAATTTGCAAGACTAAAAATCCACACCCATCAAAGAATCAACATGTCTAATCTAATTGACATGTGAATACAAAGAAAAAATAAATATCCAAAAGGCCACAAAGGCTCAACGAATGAAAAGAAATGTCAAAGACAATGTGGGTTCCTAAATCCCTCATCAAAGAAATGTGTTTTAAAGAATCACAAAGCAAAGGAAAGTCAAGAACTATATGGATTCCCAACTCTCTTGTAAAATACTTGCATAATAAAGAAAAATCAAAATTAGCATTCAAGCTTCCCAAGGCTTCCTCAAATCCACCATCCAAACATCTTCCATTCACTTCCAAATCCATTTTTAGTCCATATATTCCAAATTCAAAATCCACATTCACTTCTCCATCAAAATCTAAAGCTTTTTAATCACCTTTTCCTTCATCACTCCACCACCCTTCAAGGTGTGTGCCAATGTTGACCCTATCACCCTTTCCATCTAATCCTACACATGTCTTCCAATACCCCATCTAAATAATTCAACTCCTATGTTCTATCCTTCCATCTTTCCTATCCAATCATTTGCATTAACCCTTATCCTACATCATCCAACCATCCATTTCATCTCTCTTTGTCATTACCCTACCAACATATTTGAGCATACCATCAAAATATATGATCCATTATTGTGTGTCCTTTAAGAGCACCATACAAAGAGAAAGATTCTTGATTCCTTTGTCCATGTCATGTCATGTCACGCATCCAATATCTTCCCAAAAAGTCAAATAAAAAATGAAAAAAAATTGTTGCCTTGATGAACACCTGGCAAATAGACATCTTGGTAACACAAAAATGAAATAAAGAGAAATAATTTCATCCAATAGTGAAAAGTTGACAAACATGCGCTTTGGGCAAGTACCATAATGAAAACATGACAAACAAGAATCACATGTAATTTATGAATTTCTTGCATTCCATACTTAGGGGAAAGTTCCATCCATGTTTTCCTATCATATCATATCTCTTTCATTTCCTTATACTATGTCCCTCATATTCCCTATCTTATCCGTATTCCCTTTTTCCCAGCTTTGATCTTGACAAGGCTAGGGATGTCCCTTGAAGAATCACATGTCCTATCTACTTCATCTTGTCCATGTCCCATTGGTCCATATCCCTTATCCTATCCACATCCCTTATCTTATATGCATCCCTTTGGTCCATATTTCCTATCTTATCCCTACCTTTAGTCCATATCCCCTCGTCCATTCTTGATCTTCCTTGTCTTATCATTATCATATCCAAATCCCTTTTTGATCTTGATATAAAATAAGGATATAAAATGTCAAACTTGTTTTCAACATCCTCTTGATGTGTCCAATCCTATGCATCGCATGCCATTCAATACACCATATTATTACCCTATCTTGTCATGTCCAATCCCTAAGCTTGACAAAAAATTGTTATCCCATCCTATGGATAGTCCTTGGTATCCAAACAACTTCAAGACATACTAAGAGACCTTTAGCCTTCATCCATATACCATTCCGTCTATCAATCCACAATTTCCTTACCTTACTAGACACTGGGGGAAACTCAATAAATCTTACTCAAACAGTCTTAATGTCCTGGAAAAATTCAAAACACATTAAAAAAATGACTTGAAAAAAATTCCAAAAAAATTCAAAAAATTACCCAAAATTTTAAAAGCATTTAGAAAATGTCCTAAAAAAATACAAAAACATCATAAAATGTCCCAAGAAAATTCAAAAAATTATAAAAATCCCTGAATAAATGATAAAAAACATCATATATGATCTAGAAAAAAATCCTAAAAAATCAAAAAACATAAAAATTCATCTAAGTCGATCATATTTGGGGTGCCTATGATAAGAGCCTTCACTTATGTGATATACCACATATACCTTGACTTCAAACATATGAAACCTTTTATGGACCCAAAAAATTGAAAAATGTCTTGAAGAAAACAAATCAAAACATGTCAAAAAATCTTGCAATAAAATCATCTCTGAAATGACAAGCAGAAAGAGATAATCAAACATTAAAACTTGTATCAAAACAATGAGCTTCATGAATTAGAAATGAACTCATTAGACCCATCTTTATCAATAATCCATTATGTTATCTTTCAATCCAACCAAATCAATCAATTGTCTTATATAGTGATGGATACACTTGAAACTAGACAAATCAGTCTTATTTGAGTAGTCTATTCTTGAAACCACATGTCAATTATCCAAATCAAATATCAAAACCAATGCTATCAATGATCAGTAAGGTTGTTGAAAAATTTAGTCAAGTCAGTCCAATATCAATTTATCTTTTGTGATTGTGTTCTTAAGCTCCTCAAGGAAACCACTGAGTGGCGAGAGTAGTCATAATGGATCATAATCTTGTTTTTCTTTATTTTTTATTTGTGGAATGTTGAGATGAAGTTCTAAGACAAGTGTACCTGGGGTGTTTGTGATAAGGGACCACACATATCCATCAAATATCAATTGCAAGGTATCACAATGATACAAGATTGTGATATGTTTCACATACCTCGAATCCAAGCACATGAACCTAGAATGGAGCTCAAAATTCCTTGTTATTTTTTACTTTCTTCAACAGAGATAGTAGCAGTATCCATATGGTCAATATCTGGGTGCATTCACATCTCTTTCTTTTCAATAAGGCACAATGATGAAAATGGTGAAAATATATGGCAGCGACTTAGTATATCATTCACATTGATAGCATAGGCTCAATTCTTCTAAGTCATCTCTTCTAATTATTTCTTCTATCTAATTCAATTCTAACTAATTGAGTCAGTCCTAATAAGTGTTCAAACATATAACCATAGGTTTTGCATACATGATAGATAAAATTGCATAGAAAAATACAAAAACATAGAAATGAATTCATTACATAATCACATAGGAATCACATCATCAATGCATACATCATAATCATACAGAAATATAATTGTATCACCTAAAATGTGTTGTCAAAGAATACTAAACTAAGCTAGCATTCAACAAAACAAAATAGATAAACACTTAAGATTAGACCAAAGAAACTAAGCTAAAAACCAAAAGGAATGCAAACCTTGCACTCTCTCAAGAAAGCCTTCTTTGTTGAAGAGATGTTGTCCAATGATGGAGATATGTGTGTTCAAGATGCTTCAAGCTTCAATGTTTTTTTAGGAGGATTTTGGCATTATAATGGTAGTTTGGTAGTTTTTAGGATCTCAAACTAGTATTATCACTTTGCATAAAATATGGATGAAAATGAAGGAGATGAGGGTTCAATTTATAGCCAAGAGGAGAGATGAATGGATGGTCAAGATGAAAACCTGAGGAAGGGTCAGGATGCATTTGAGAGAGAGAGAACATACATTGTGCTTTCTCAAATGCATCTCCTTGTGACAAGTGTCACAATGGGAGAGGTTGGAAGAAGTGGGGGAATGTGACCATTTTGGGAGATGTGAGGGGGGATAAATGCGTAAGGAGATGGAGTGTGTAAGGGATGTGTACGAGTATTTAAGGTTGACATGAGGTGAAGGAATTGGGCAATGTGAGGATGTGAGATGAGGGTTGACTTGGGTTGGGTTAGGATTTCTTAATCCATGGATTATGATTGTGCAAATTCTTAGGAGGTGATTAGGCTTGGATTAGAGGGCAAGTGGGACAATTAGAAGGATGTGATGGGAGGAGAGAGAATGAGTGGAGGGTTGGATTTGCTAATCATGGGTTATTTAGCTAATTAAGGGTGACTAACATGTGTGAATGGGTTGGGTTGAGTAGGAACTCAAGGTTAGGTTATTAGAATGAGTTTGGTTAGGGGTTAAAGTTAGGAACCATGTCCTTAAATTGGATTAAATGCATTATTTAATTCCAAGTGGGAGGAAAATGGATGTTTATGAATTAATTTAAATAGATAAAGGCATCCATTTAAACTAATAGAGGAAAGGGATTTAATTAATTATTATATTATGGGTTTGTCACTTAGATAATTAATTGGGCTATAGTTAATTAATTAAATTAATTAGCTAGGGGATGACATAAATAAATAAATTAAATAATATTTAATTAATAAAATACCTTAGGAGAGAACTAAATAGGATTACTTAATTGTATAATAAGATGTTTAAAATAATAAACGACACAAAGAATTAACCAGGTGATGAAGGTGCCATAGATTATGGGCCAAAGGGTTTAGACTGGGTGATGCCCCCTCGAGAGGGCAGAAGGGAAAGAGAAAGGGGGCCATGCAAGGTCTTGAAAGGAATGAGGTGTGTTTGGCGTAGTAGGCCAAAAAGGGGCATGAACACGGAAGAAGTAGGTGAAAAAGGAAAGAAAGAAGAAAGAGGCAGGAAAAAAGGAAGAAATGGGTGGGCTGGGGGCTTCAGGAAGCAAAATCAGGTCACGAGAGGCCCTTAATAAGGGTCGAGAGGGCCAAAAAAAGGTCATTTGCGCAATGCACAACTTATAAATATTGTGATTTGGATATCTAAGTTGGCATAGAGAGATGGCACAAGGAGGGAGATAGAGGCATTGTGCTAATATTGTGAGGAGTGTTTAACAGTATGGGGTACCAGACCGATAGGTAGGATCAAAAAATTGGTCTTTTCATTTCTTTATTTAGCTTTTAATGCATGTATTAGCTATGAAAAGTGTGATATTGCAGACTCAGAATCGACAGGATTGTGTGCTAGAAAGTAGTCACACTTATGTGAATCATTACATTCAAGATCACTCAAGAATGAGGTCTTGAATAGTGATTCACAGCTCTCTATTCATGGAGTGCAGAGGTTGTATATGAGGCCCTTAGATCGACCTTGTTAAAACCCTATGCAAGTACACCAGGAAACGAGAGATTCAAGGATGAGAAGCAAGAATGCTAATCTCCATTGATCTTCCAGTTATTGCATGTAGATGAAGCTAATCTAGATGATTGTAATGCAAAGAAATAAACTATGCTATTGAAATGAAAGTTTTACTCTCCTTTGCTAATTAATTATGTGAAGATTAAACTAAAACAATGAAGGAAACTAAGCTAAGATGCTATGAAGATTAAGCTAATGTAAATATGAAGGCTAAAATGCAAATGATCTTTAAAGCTCCAAAGTCTCTAGGAAAACCTGTAGCATAACAACAATATGAAAATTCAGGATCCCAAATGAGAAGGAGAGGGCCCTTATATAAGAAACTGTGGAAGAGAATGCATCTCCAAGAGCAATGTGGGATAAATGCAAAAAGAGGAAAGAAAGCTCATTTTTAGAAAGTGTGGAGAGAAAAGGAATTTTCTTATTTTTAATTATTTGTTTCCCTTTTTCATCACAAAAGAGCTTTAAAAGGATTTTTTATTTATTTAAAATGATGATTCTCTATTAATTAAATAAGATAACATTATTTAATTAAAAGAGAGATATTATTCTAAATAAGATAAAATCATTTAATTAAAAGAGATTTTAATTAAATAAATTTATTTCATTTAAAAGATATTTCTTTCAATTAAATAAGGTTATTTTATTTATTTAAGAGGGAATATTTCTTTTTAATTAAATAAAATTATTGATGAAATGATCAAACCTTAGGGAAAACTGAAATGATTAAATTATTTAGGATTGATCAAAGAAATTGATTTGAATTTTGCAAAGTATTGATTCAGGAATTTGATAATTTAATAAATGGGGCCCAAAGTCTAGGCGACCATTTTAGGGTGCATACATTTGCCCCTCTTTGGGTAATGTGTGATGATTCTGGGAACACATGTAGCCAAAGAATGGAATTGAAGTGTGAGATCGATTTGGGATCACAAAACAACCCAGATGTGTGTTCAATGGATGGGAACACATCAAGACAAAGATAAGTTGATTGAAAAAGACAAGGCCAACACCCCTATAAATAGGTAATTGTCAAGTCTCAAGCAAGGTTTGATTGATAGGTTTGATAAAGCTGAATCAAGGATTGAAGTTTGATAGGTACTACCCACTCGTGATCAAAATCGAAATGAGATGGAGGAGAAATAGTGAATTGATAATTTTGATCAAATCAAACTAAAGATAAGGTTCTTGATGTAAGATGAAAGATATAAGGATCACAAAACTAAGGTAGATCATCAAGAAAGATTATGCCCCAAGGTTGAATTAGAAGAAAAGAAGTGGGGTGAAAGCGAATGGAAGACAAAAGTTTGGAAGAAATGAAAAGAAATGGAGAGAAGAAAGAGAATTTTCCTCAAGAACGAGCATGTCCCAAAATCAATCAACTATTTAAGATAGGAAATTTTGATTGAGATCACGAAAGAAGATAAGGAAATGAAGATCAAAATGTGATCACAGTTGATTAAAAGTCCACAAGAAAGATGAAGGAAAACCCTCTCAAACTCATAATGCAGCCTAAAAATGCAAATTAATCATGAAGTCTAACAATGCAAGCTACATGAAAATGCAAAGGTGTACTTGCAATAGGGAAACTGTAACATAGGATTTTATGTTCATCATTCATTAGAGAATGTAAAGAACTTATTTTCATCATTGGGCCATTATTAACAAACATCGTAAAATCATACAATCAACACTAGTCAAAAATGCAACTATGAAGATATGAATATGATTTATATCGGTTTGGAATGTGGAAAGATTATAACATGAGCATCAAAGACATAAGGGTCAAGATGACTTCAATGTTAGCTTACCCAATTTAATGTAGCAAAACCACTCTCTCATCGAGCCATAGATGCCAGGATGACCATAAGAACGGTTGTGTGAAAACAATCAAGGATGATTTTTCAAATCTCCTAAGTGTGTCAAGGGAATAACAAGAGACACTCAAGAGCTTCGAGAGCACACCCACAAGCAGAAAGCAAATAAAAACATGCCCCATGCCCCAAGTCCTATAGCTATGCATCACGGAGAGACTTATTAAACAAGGACACTCAACAAAAATCAATAACAGTCAGCACACAAAGAAAAGATCATGACATAGCTCAAGCATTAAGTGTTGCATTTTAAAAATTTAAGTGTGTTCACTGAGATTGAGTTCCGAGGAGAAAGATAAAATGCTTGCAAGAAGGTGGAATCACATGACAAAATTGGATAAGATCAAACTGATAAGTGTTGAAAAACACTTGATGTCAGGGGTTGTGTTGAAAAACACAGTTGGGGTAGTGTTGAAAAACACTATTCATGAGGTGTCCTAAAGACTGACACATCCAAGAGACCAAAGCTAACACAATTATGACCCCTAGACAAAGACAAAGACCAATTCTAAACCAACACAACAAGGACAAGGCATGATGGAGAAAGGCTAAGTGTCGAGAATGCGTGCTAAGAAACAGGAGTGCAAAGGCCTCAAGTAGCGCTTGTTTTCAAGTTTTCACCACTTGGATTTTATTGTAATTTTTTCAGGACTTTATATATATATATTTTTTGTATTTTTGCTACCAAGGCACCTATTTCCAGGTTTTCACCAAGGCACTTTTTCTTTTTTTTTTTGAATTTTTGAATTTTTTGATTTTTTTGGTATTTTTGGAATACATAATTTTTTTGGAGATACATCAAAGTGCCTATTGCTAGGTTTTCACTAAGATGATCATTTTTTTAGGACATTTTCCAATTTTTAGGATTTTTTCAGCATAATATATGATTTTTTTTGGAATTTTTTCAGGATCAATAAATATTTACAAAGGATGCCCCCAGACAGAACATGCATCATGAATAGAACTTCTTTAGGTGCAAGACATTGATAGGATCAAGGAGATGCTCTCCCTCTTCATCAGATAATAAGTAAGCACCTATCCCAAAAGCCACTGTGATAATGTAGGGTCCAAGCCAATTAGGTTTGAATTTGCCCTTTTGTTCTCTATGCCGTTGGTTCTTAGGATTTTCTTGTAAGACAAGATCTCCCACTTGAAATGCTCTAGGGTGAACCTTTTTGTTGAAGGCTTTGGACATCCACTTTTGATAGACCCTCATATGATCAAATGATGCTTTACACTTCTCATTGAGAAGTTCTAATTCTTAGAGTCTCATGGCATGGTAGTCTTCATCCGTAACTAGACCTTTGAGAGAGACTCAGAATGAAGGAATCTCAACCTCTAAAGGTAACACTGCTTCAACACCATAAGTAAGGGCAAAAGGAGTAGCCCCAGTTGGAGTATGAATACTTGTTCTATAAGCCCATAAGGTTGGATTTATCTATAGATGCCAATCTCTACCATTCTTGTGGACTGTTCTATGGAGAATTTTGAGAATGGTTTAATTAGAAGCCTCTGCTTGTCCATTTCCTTGTGGGAAGTAAATGGAGGACCAATGTTATTTTATCTTGAATTTTTGGCAGAGTTGTGTAAGGTCCTTGTTTTTAAACTGAGCTCCATTGTTAGTGATTATATCTAAAGGCACTCCATATCGATAGATGATATGGTTCAAAATGAACAAAGAAATTGTCTTGCTTGAAGCAACAGAAAGTGGAACGGCTTCTACCCATTTGGTAAAGTAGTCAGTAGCAGTGATGATAAATTTATGTCCACCTGATGAGTTGGGATGAATCTGCCCAACAAGATCAAAGGCCCATCGCTGAAATGACCAATGAGATATGGAAGGAATGAGCTCCCTGCCTGGAGCATGTATTAGGTGACCATGTTTTTGACATTTTTCACATGATTTCGCAAAAGCTACTACATCCATCTGCATGGTAGGCCAATAGTACCAAACCCTAAGCAATCTTCGAGCCATGGAAAGACCATTAGAATGTCCCCCACAGATGCCCTCATGAATATCAACTAGCGCTTGATCAGATTCCTCCTTTTCTAAGCACCTAAGAAGTGTCCCATCTAAACCCCTCCTATACAAATCACTAGAGATGAGGGAATGGTGAGAGGCATTTTGGGTAAGGTTTCTTCTTTCAGATTGATTAAATGTATTAGGGATGATGCCATCACGCAGGTATGAGTAAATGGCACCGTATCAGGATGACTCATGACTGACAAGGGTATAGATTATGTGGCTTTCTTGTGAGTCATAGATAGGATAGTGTAGCTCTTCTACCAGGAATTAAAATCTAGACTCATGCTGCTCTAACTGAAGAAGTGAAGCAAGTGTGGCCATAGCATCAGCTACTTTATTTTCTACTCTGGGAACTTGCTGAAATATGACAAATATGAAATACCGTCTCAATGAATCAACCATTTTCTTATAAGGGACCAATTTTTCATCTTTGGTTTGGTATTGTTCATTAACTTGGTTGACTATCAATTGTGAATCCCCATAGATGTGTAGTTTAGTGATATTCCATTCAATAGCCATCTTGAGTCCATTTGTCAATGCTTCATATTCAACAATGTTGTTTGTGCATGGGAACAATAGTTTGTAGGACTTAGGAATTGTGTACCCATGAGGAGAAACAAACAACACTCCAGCTCCTGAACCATTATGCATAAAAGAGCCATCAAAGAACATCTTCCATGTTCTCTTAGTCATGTACATTAGGTACTCATCTGGAAATTCAACTTGAATCGGCATGCTATCTTGAATTGGGAAATTGGCCAATTGATCTACAATGGCTTGGCCTTTTATAGCTTTGCGCTCAACATACTCTATGTCAAATTCTGAAAGAACCATCATCCATTTAGCAAGTCTGCTTGTGAGGGAAGCCTTACCGAGCAAATATTTGAGAGGATCAATCTTTTCTATAAGGTGTATTATGTGCGCAAGCATGTAATGTCACAACTTTTGGGAAGCAAACACCACAGCAAGGCAAGCTTTCTCAATACTAGTGTAATTGACCTCATATGCAACAAGGGTACGACTGATGTAATATATGGCTCGTTCTTTCCCAGTGTCATCAAGTTGAGCTAATAATGCCCCCAAGGAAGATTTTGTTGCTAAAACATACAGTATGAGTGGTTTTCCTGGTATAGGAGGCATCAAAATTGGAGGATTTGCCAAGTATTCCTTAATATGATCTATGCTCTTTTGACAATCCTCATTCCAGACACATTTGACTCCCTTATGCAAGTTCTTATTGAAGGGTTGAGCTCTATTTGCTAGTTTTGAAATGAACCTCCTTATGGATTGAAGATGTCCTTGAAGACTCCTCATTTGGCTAATGTTTTTGGGAGGTGGCATATCCAAGATTGCTTGGACCTTCTCTGGGTCCACTTCTATTCCTTTGGCTGAAATGATAAATCCTAGAAGTTTTCCAGAGGTGACTCCAAATGCACACTTTTTAGGATTTAATCTCAACTAAAATTGCTCCATATGATCTAGAATTACTTCTAAATCATCCAAGTGTGTGTCTCTTTTCTTTGACTTAGCCAGAGTGTCATCCACATAATCTTCCATATTCTTATGCATCATGTCATGGAAGATTGTTGTCATAGCTCTTTGATATGTAGCTCCCACATTTTTCAATCCAAAAGGCATGATGTTCTAGAAATAAGTACCCCATGTGCAACTGAATGCAATCTTTTCCTAGTCCTCAAGAGCTATCTTAATCTAATTATACCTAGAGAAACCATCCATCAAGGAATAGATCTCATAACCCACAGTCATGTCCACTATCATGTCTATGTTAGGGAGTGGAAAATCATCCTTTGGGCATGCTCTATTGACCTCTCTAAAATTTGTGTAGATTTGAATGGATTTATCATGTTTTGAAACTGGTACAATATTGGATATCTATTCTGCATAGTCAATAGCCCTTATAAATATCGGACTAAGGAGTTTTTCTAGTTCCGCTTTGACTAAAAGAGCAATGTGAGGATGCATTTTCCTCAATTTTTGTTTGACTAATTTTACACTTGGAGCTATGGACAAGTGATGCAAAATTAACTTTGTTTCTTTGTAGGAATTCAATGTAGGCTTCTTTCTCTTGAGATGATAAGGATTGAGCCAAATGTACAATCTGTGGAACCTCTTCTGCATTCAAATTAACTGATTGTGTAGGCTCAACAAGCACTGATGATCTATCTTGAAAATAGCTGGGGAGACGATCAAGTACCTCATCTGTAGGCACCTCTTAGAGGTTTTCACCCTTGGATACGTCATTTAATTTTACTTTTTTTGGTTCTAACACCGCCACACAGTGGTTTTCACCATCAGAACTCCTATTCATTTTATTTTATTTTCTCTTTATTTTTTGACTGAGGTACTTGATGTCTGGTTCAGTCATGCTTGTAGTCGGTTCACTGGTGGAAGAGACTACAAGTTCAATGGCGTTTAGGTAACAAGTTATCTCATAGTCATTTTGGAATGTTAAAAGCTCAGGCTCTTGATATTGTTTGGACCAATCAATGAGATGAGGATTGGCAAGGGGTAAGTCAATGACAGGTTCAATGTTGTGGATGTGGATGGTATCATCTCTGGTGATCGTAGAGTTAGAGTCTATCAAGTATTCTTCTAAGTTACCCAAATTAGGATTTGGCCTAACAAGTGAAGAATCATCCACTAATGTAACATGTGGGTTCCAATCCTCTATCCCTACACATGACTTGTCAGCTAACTCAGGTTGAGAACTATAGGAATGGATGACATCAACACCCATGTCAACTGTGGAACAATCAGAGAGAGAGTCCCACTCATACTCATGTGAGTCTATTTTTGAATCTTGACTGGGATGTTTACACTAGAAAGGCTTGGGATGCCTTGATGTAGAAGCTTTGATGTCATGAAGGGTAACACCTTCTCTTGGGTCAATTTCTGATCCATCTTGTTCTACGCTTGCAACCATTTCATGAGTGGTTGGATTATTTGAATCTCCCCAAAGGAGATTAGTAGAAGGAATCCAATCATCACACATGTCTTGCTGATTTGTCAAATTTAGTATGTACTATGATTCATCCTCACTATCCGACTCATCAAGGATAGGAACAATATTCTTTTTAGGATTCTCAAATCCTAGGCCAATCATCTTCTTAGACCTGCATCCAAAAAGAGCATGATCGAGGGGTTCAGCTTTAGCATCTAGCCTATGATTGAGAGGGCCATGTCCTAGATAGCCCATATTTTTGACAAAAGTATATCCTCTTCCATAGGTCTTAAGAGAGGGAGAGAAGTTCTCATTGTGCATATACTTCTCCTCTTTGTAGATCCAATCTTTAACAGCTACTTCTTCTTTCTCATCATGGATAGGCACTAAAGACTCGACAAATTTTTCAAACAAAGTCATGGTCGAAGAAGAAGGTCTCATCTCTTGAGAAGGCTTACCATAAGATCTAGGGGAAATGGGTATCTTTGTAAAGGAGTTAAGTTGGTATCCCCCCATACCAAGGTCTATTGATTTGAACTTATCTTTACACTATGCTAGAGTCAAATCAAAATCCTCTTCTTCTCTATTTAGGGGAACATGAGTACCTACTGAAATGGAATTAACAGATAAGGTGCTATCCCCAGGTATACAAACTTCTACTCCATTGTAGGGTAACTTAACACACTGGTGGTAGGTGGATAACACTGCTCACATCTGATGGATCCATGGCCTACCAAGAAAGATATTGTATGCCAGAGGACCAGCATCAACAATTTAGAACAAAATGTCTTTCTCAATGGGGCTGATCCTGACAGGAAGAACAACCAACCCCTTGGAACTCCTTTCTACCTCGTCATAGGCTTTTATAGTGATCTTCTTCCTGGTATTGATCACTTCCTCAGAAGAACCCAAAGTCTTTAACATACTTAAAGAACAAATATTGAACCCAGCACTCCCATCTATCAACACATGCCTGACATGGGTTTTATGGATCATGACTTCGATGTGAAGGGAAAGATTATGTGGGTGGTTCAGGGCTTTGTCATCATCTTTTGAGAATGTAAGGTAGTGAG